>OY365761.1:20928033-20936354 GCA_959347415.1 Mechanitis messenoides
AGGTTAGGTTAGGTTAGGTTAGGTTAGGTTAGGTTAGGTTAGGTTAGGTTAGGTTAGGTTAGGTTAGGTTAGGTTAGGTTAGGTTAGGTTAGGTTAGGTTAGGTTAGGTTAGGTTAGGTTAGGTTAGGTTAGGTTAGGTTAGGTTAGGTTAGGTTAGGTTAGGTTAGGTTAGGTTAGGTTAGGTTAGGTTAGGTTAGGTTAGGTTAGGTTAGGTTAGGTTAGGTTAGGTTAGGTTAGGTTAGGTTAGGTTAGGTTAGGTTAGGTTAGGTTAGGTTAGGTTAGGTTAGGTTAGGTTAGGTTAGGTTAGGTTAGGTTAGGTTAGGTTAGGTTAGGTTAGGTTAGGTTAGGTTAGGTTAGGTTAGGTTAGGTTAGGTTAGGTTAGGTTAGGTTAGGTTAGGTTAGGTTAGGTTAGGTTAGGTTAGGTTAGGTTAGGTTAGGTTAGGTTAGGTTAGGTTAGGTTAGGTTAGGTTAGGTTAGGTTAGGTTAGGTTAGGTTAGGTTAGGTTAGGTTAGGTTAGGTTAGGTTAGGTTAGGTTAGGTTAGGTTAGGTTAGGTTAGGTTAGGTTAGGTTAGGTTAGGTTAGGTTAGGTTAGGTTAGGTTAGGTTAGGTTAGGTTAGGTTAGGTTAGGTTAGGTTAGGTTAGGTTAGGTTAGGTTAGGTTAGGTTAGGTTAGGTTAGGTTAGGTTAGGTTAGGTTAGGTTAGGTTAGGTTAGGTTAGGTTAGGTTAGGTTAGGTTAGGTTAGGTTAGGTTAGGTTAGGTTAGGTTAGGTTAGGTTAGGTTAGGTTAGGTTAGGTTAGGTTAGGTTAGGTTAGGTTAGGTTAGGTTAGGTTAGGTTAGGTTAGGTTAGGTTAGGTTAGGTTAGGTTAGGTTAGGTTAGGTTAGGTTAGGTTAGGTTAGGTTAGGTTAGGTTAGGTTAGGTTAGGTTAGGTTAGGTTAGGTTAGGTTAGGTTAGGTTAGGTTAGGTTAGGTTAGGTTAGGTTAGGTTAGGTTAGGTTAGGTTAGGTTAGGTTAGGTTAGGTTAGGTTAGGTTAGGTTAGGTTAGGTTAGGTTAGGTTAGGTTAGGTTAGGTTAGGTTAGGTTAGGTTAGGTTAGGTTAGGTTAGGTTAGGTTAGGTTAGGTTAGGTTAGGTTAGGTTAGGTTAGGTTAGGTTAGGTTAGGTTAGGTTAGGTTAGGTTAGGTTAGGTTAGGTTAGGTTAGGTTAGGTTAGGTTAGGTTAGGTTAGGTTAGGTTAGGTTAGGTTAGGTTAGGTTAGGTTAGGTTAGGTTAGGTTAGGTTAGGTTAGGTTAGGTTAGGTTAGGTTAGGTTAGGTTAGGTTAGGTTAGGTTAGGTTAGGTTAGGTTAGGTTAGGTTAGGTTAGGTTAGGTTAGGTTAGGTTAGGTTAGGTTAGGTTAGGTTAGGTTAGGTTAGGTTAGGTTAGGTTAGGTTAGGTTAGGTTAGGTTAGGTTAGGTTAGGTTAGGTTAGGTTAGGTTAGGTTAGGTTAGGTTAGGTTAGGTTAGGTTAGGTTAGGTTAGGTTAGGTTAGGTTAGGTTAGGTTAGGTTAGGTTAGGTTAGGTTAGGTTAGGTTAGGTTAGGTTAGGTTAGGTTAGGTTAGGTTAGGTTAGGTTAGGTTAGGTTAGGTTAGGTTAGGTTAGGTTAGGTTAGGTTAGGTTAGGTTAGGTTAGGTTAGGTTAGGTTAGGTTAGGTTAGGTTAGGTTAGGTTAGGTTAGGTTAGGTTAGGTTAGGTTAGGTTAGGTTAGGTTAGGTTAGGTTAGGTTAGGTTAGGTTAGGTTAGGTTAGGTTAGGTTAGGTTAGGTTAGGTTAGGTTAGGTTAGGTTAGGTTAGGTTAGGTTAGGTTAGGTTAGGTTAGGTTAGGTTAGGTTAGGTTAGGTTAGGTTAGGTTAGGTTAGGTTAGGTTAGGTTAGGTTAGGTTAGGTTAGGTTAGGTTAGGTTAGGTTAGGTTAGGTTAGGTTAGGTTAGGTTAGGTTAGGTTAGGTTAGGTTAGGTTAGGTTAGGTTAGGTTAGGTTAGGTTAGGTTAGGTTAGGTTAGGTTAGGTTAGGTTAGGTTAGGTTAGGTTAGGTTAGGTTAGGTTAGGTTAGGTTAGGTTAGGTTAGGTTAGGTTAGGTTAGGTTAGGTTAGGTTAGGTTAGGTTAGGTTAGGTTAGGTTAGGTTAGGTTAGGTTAGGTTAGGTTAGGTTAGGTTAGGTTAGGTTAGGTTAGGTTAGGTTAGGTTAGGTTAGGTTAGGTTAGGTTAGGTTAGGTTAGGTTAGGTTAGGTTAGGTTAGGTTAGGTTAGGTTAGGTTAGGTTAGGTTAGGTTAGGTTAGGTTAGGTTAGGTTAGGTTAGGTTAGGTTAGGTTAGGTTAGGTTAGGTTAGGTTAGGTTAGGTTAGGTTAGGTTAGGTTAGGTTAGGTTAGGTTAGGTTAGGTTAGGTTAGGTTAGGTTAGGTTAGGTTAGGTTAGGTTAGGTTAGGTTAGGTTAGGTTAGGTTAGGTTAGGTTAGGTTAGGTTAGGTTAGGTTAGGTTAGGTTAGGTTAGGTTAGGTTAGGTTAGGTTAGGTTAGGTTAGGTTAGGTTAGGTTAGGTTAGGTTAGGTTAGGTTAGGTTAGGTTAGGTTAGGTTAGGTTAGGTTAGGTTAGGTTAGGTTAGGTTAGGTTAGGTTAGGTTAGGTTAGGTTAGGTTAGGTTAGGTTAGGTTAGGTTAGGTTAGGTTAGGTTAGGTTAGGTTAGGTTAGGTTAGGTTAGGTTAGGTTAGGTTAGGTTAGGTTAGGTTAGGTTAGGTTAGGTTAGGTTAGGTTAGGTTAGGTTAGGTTAGGTTAGGTTAGGTTAGGTTAGGTTAGGTTAGGTTAGGTTAGGTTAGGTTAGGTTAGGTTAGGTTAGGTTAGGTTAGGTTAGGTTAGGTTAGGTTAGGTTAGGTTAGGTTAGGTTAGGTTAGGTTAGGTTAGGTTAGGTTAGGTTAGGTTAGGTTAGGTTAGGTTAGGTTAGGTTAGGTTAGGTTAGGTTAGGTTAGGTTAGGTTAGGTTAGGTTAGGTTAGGTTAGGTTAGGTTAGGTTAGGTTAGGTTAGGTTAGGTTAGGTTAGGTTAGGTTAGGTTAGGTTAGGTTAGGTTAGGTTAGGTTAGGTTAGGTTAGGTTAGGTTAGGTTAGGTTAGGTTAGGTTAGGTTAGGTTAGGTTAGGTTAGGTTAGGTTAGGTTAGGTTAGGTTAGGTTAGGTTAGGTTAGGTTAGGTTAGGTTAGGTTAGGTTAGGTTAGGTTAGGTTAGGTTAGGTTAGGTTAGGTTAGGTTAGGTTAGGTTAGGTTAGGTTAGGTTAGGTTAGGTTAGGTTAGGTTAGGTTAGGTTAGGTTAGGTTAGGTTAGGTTAGGTTAGGTTAGGTTAGGTTAGGTTAGGTTAGGTTAGGTTAGGTTAGGTTAGGTTAGGTTAGGTTAGGTTAGGTTAGGTTAGGTTAGGTTAGGTTAGGTTAGGTTAGGTTAGGTTAGGTTAGGTTAGGTTAGGTTAGGTTAGGTTAGGTTAGGTTAGGTTAGGTTAGGTTAGGTTAGGTTAGGTTAGGTTAGGTTAGGTTAGGTTAGGTTAGGTTAGGTTAGGTTAGGTTAGGTTAGGTTAGGTTAGGTTAGGTTAGGTTAGGTTAGGTTAGGTTAGGTTAGGTTAGGTTAGGTTAGGTTAGGTTAGGTTAGGTTAGGTTAGGTTAGGTTAGGTTAGGTTAGGTTAGGTTAGGTTAGGTTAGGTTAGGTTAGGTTAGGTTAGGTTAGGTTAGGTTAGGTTAGGTTAGGTTAGGTTAGGTTAGGTTAGGTTAGGTTAGGTTAGGTTAGGTTAGGTTAGGTTAGGTTAGGTTAGGTTAGGTTAGGTTAGGTTAGGTTAGGTTAGGTTAGGTTAGGTTAGGTTAGGTTAGGTTAGGTTAGGTTAGGTTAGGTTAGGTTAGGTTAGGTTAGGTTAGGTTAGGTTAGGTTAGGTTAGGTTAGGTTAGGTTAGGTTAGGTTAGGTTAGGTTAGGTTAGGTTAGGTTAGGTTAGGTTAGGTTAGGTTAGGTTAGGTTAGGTTAGGTTAGGTTAGGTTAGGTTAGGTTAGGTTAGGTTAGGTTAGGTTAGGTTAGGTTAGGTTAGGTTAGGTTAGGTTAGGTTAGGTTAGGTTAGGTTAGGTTAGGTTAGGTTAGGTTAGGTTAGGTTAGGTTAGGTTAGGTTAGGTTAGGTTAGGTTAGGTTAGGTTAGGTTAGGTTAGGTTAGGTTAGGTTAGGTTAGGTTAGGTTAGGTTAGGTTAGGTTAGGTTAGGTTAGGTTAGGTTAGGTTAGGTTAGGTTAGGTTAGGTTAGGTTAGGTTAGGTTAGGTTAGGTTAGGTTAGGTTAGGTTAGGTTAGGTTAGGTTAGGTTAGGTTAGGTTAGGTTAGGTTAGGTTAGGTTAGGTTAGGTTAGGTTAGGTTAGGTTAGGTTAGGTTAGGTTAGGTTAGGTTAGGTTAGGTTAGGTTAGGTTAGGTTAGGTTAGGTTAGGTTAGGTTAGGTTAGGTTAGGTTAGGTTAGGTTAGGTTAGGTTAGGTTAGGTTAGGTTAGGTTAGGTTAGGTTAGGTTAGGTTAGGTTAGGTTAGGTTAGGTTAGGTTAGGTTAGGTTAGGTTAGGTTAGGTTAGGTTAGGTTAGGTTAGGTTAGGTTAGGTTAGGTTAGGTTAGGTTAGGTTAGGTTAGGTTAGGTTAGGTTAGGTTAGGTTAGGTTAGGTTAGGTTAGGTTAGGTTAGGTTAGGTTAGGTTAGGTTAGGTTAGGTTAGGTTAGGTTAGGTTAGGTTAGGTTAGGTTAGGTTAGGTTAGGTTAGGTTAGGTTAGGTTAGGTTAGGTTAGGTTAGGTTAGGTTAGGTTAGGTTAGGTTAGGTTAGGTTAGGTTAGGTTAGGTTAGGTTAGGTTAGGTTAGGTTAGGTTAGGTTAGGTTAGGTTAGGTTAGGTTAGGTTAGGTTAGGTTAGGTTAGGTTAGGTTAGGTTAGGTTAGGTTAGGTTAGGTTAGGTTAGGTTAGGTTAGGTTAGGTTAGGTTAGGTTAGGTTAGGTTAGGTTAGGTTAGGTTAGGTTAGGTTAGGTTAGGTTAGGTTAGGTTAGGTTAGGTTAGGTTAGGTTAGGTTAGGTTAGGTTAGGTTAGGTTAGGTTAGGTTAGGTTAGGTTAGGTTAGGTTAGGTTAGGTTAGGTTAGGTTAGGTTAGGTTAGGTTAGGTTAGGTTAGGTTAGGTTAGGTTAGGTTAGGTTAGGTTAGGTTAGGTTAGGTTAGGTTAGGTTAGGTTAGGTTAGGTTAGGTTAGGTTAGGTTAGGTTAGGTTAGGTTAGGTTAGGTTAGGTTAGGTTAGGTTAGGTTAGGTTAGGTTAGGTTAGGTTAGGTTAGGTTAGGTTAGGTTAGGTTAGGTTAGGTTAGGTTAGGTTAGGTTAGGTTAGGTTAGGTTAGGTTAGGTTAGGTTAGGTTAGGTTAGGTTAGGTTAGGTTAGGTTAGGTTAGGTTAGGTTAGGTTAGGTTAGGTTAGGTTAGGTTAGGTTAGGTTAGGTTAGGTTAGGTTAGGTTAGGTTAGGTTAGGTTAGGTTAGGTTAGGTTAGGTTAGGTTAGGTTAGGTTAGGTTAGGTTAGGTTAGGTTAGGTTAGGTTAGGTTAGGTTAGGTTAGGTTAGGTTAGGTTAGGTTAGGTTAGGTTAGGTTAGGTTAGGTTAGGTTAGGTTAGGTTAGGTTAGGTTAGGTTAGGTTAGGTTAGGTTAGGTTAGGTTAGGTTAGGTTAGGTTAGGTTAGGTTAGGTTAGGTTAGGTTAGGTTAGGTTAGGTTAGGTTAGGTTAGGTTAGGTTAGGTTAGGTTAGGTTAGGTTAGGTTAGGTTAGGTTAGGTTAGGTTAGGTTAGGTTAGGTTAGGTTAGGTTAGGTTAGGTTAGGTTAGGTTAGGTTAGGTTAGGTTAGGTTAGGTTAGGTTAGGTTAGGTTAGGTTAGGTTAGGTTAGGTTAGGTTAGGTTAGGTTAGGTTAGGTTAGGTTAGGTTAGGTTAGGTTAGGTTAGGTTAGGTTAGGTTAGGTTAGGTTAGGTTAGGTTAGGTTAGGTTAGGTTAGGTTAGGTTAGGTTAGGTTAGGTTAGGTTAGGTTAGGTTAGGTTAGGTTAGGTTAGGTTAGGTTAGGTTAGGTTAGGTTAGGTTAGGTTAGGTTAGGTTAGGTTAGGTTAGGTTAGGTTAGGTTAGGTTAGGTTAGGTTAGGTTAGGTTAGGTTAGGTTAGGTTAGGTTAGGTTAGGTTAGGTTAGGTTAGGTTAGGTTAGGTTAGGTTAGGTTAGGTTAGGTTAGGTTAGGTTAGGTTAGGTTAGGTTAGGTTAGGTTAGGTTAGGTTAGGTTAGGTTAGGTTAGGTTAGGTTAGGTTAGGTTAGGTTAGGTTAGGTTAGGTTAGGTTAGGTTAGGTTAGGTTAGGTTAGGTTAGGTTAGGTTAGGTTAGGTTAGGTTAGGTTAGGTTAGGTTAGGTTAGGTTAGGTTAGGTTAGGTTAGGTTAGGTTAGGTTAGGTTAGGTTAGGTTAGGTTAGGTTAGGTTAGGTTAGGTTAGGTTAGGTTAGGTTAGGTTAGGTTAGGTTAGGTTAGGTTAGGTTAGGTTAGGTTAGGTTAGGTTAGGTTAGGTTAGGTTAGGTTAGGTTAGGTTAGGTTAGGTTAGGTTAGGTTAGGTTAGGTTAGGTTAGGTTAGGTTAGGTTAGGTTAGGTTAGGTTAGGTTAGGTTAGGTTAGGTTAGGTTAGGTTAGGTTAGGTTAGGTTAGGTTAGGTTAGGTTAGGTTAGGTTAGGTTAGGTTAGGTTAGGTTAGGTTAGGTTAGGTTAGGTTAGGTTAGGTTAGGTTAGGTTAGGTTAGGTTAGGTTAGGTTAGGTTAGGTTAGGTTAGGTTAGGTTAGGTTAGGTTAGGTTAGGTTAGGTTAGGTTAGGTTAGGTTAGGTTAGGTTAGGTTAGGTTAGGTTAGGTTAGGTTAGGTTAGGTTAGGTTAGGTTAGGTTAGGTTAGGTTAGGTTAGGTTAGGTTAGGTTAGGTTAGGTTAGGTTAGGTTAGGTTAGGTTAGGTTAGGTTAGGTTAGGTTAGGTTAGGTTAGGTTAGGTTAGGTTAGGTTAGGTTAGGTTAGGTTAGGTTAGGTTAGGTTAGGTTAGGTTAGGTTAGGTTAGGTTAGGTTAGGTTAGGTTAGGTTAGGTTAGGTTAGGTTAGGTTAGGTTAGGTTAGGTTAGGTTAGGTTAGGTTAGGTTAGGTTAGGTTAGGTTAGGTTAGGTTAGGTTAGGTTAGGTTAGGTTAGGTTAGGTTAGGTTAGGTTAGGTTAGGTTAGGTTAGGTTAGGTTAGGTTAGGTTAGGTTAGGTTAGGTTAGGTTAGGTTAGGTTAGGTTAGGTTAGGTTAGGTTAGGTTAGGTTAGGTTAGGTTAGGTTAGGTTAGGTTAGGTTAGGTTAGGTTAGGTTAGGTTAGGTTAGGTTAGAGTTAGGTTAGGTTAGGTTAGGTTAGGTTAGGTTAGGTTAGGTTAGGTTAGGTTAGGTTAGGTTAGGTTAGGTTAGGTTAGGTTAGGTTAGGTTAGGTTAGGTTAGGTTAGGTTAGGTTAGGTTAGGTTAGGTTAGGTTAGGTTAGGTTAGGTTAGGTTAGGTTAGGTTAGGTTAGGTTAGGTTAGGTTAGGTTAGGTTAGGTTAGGTTAGGTTAGGTTAGGTTAGGTTAGGTTAGGTTAGGTTAGGTTAGGTTAGGTTAGGTTAGGTTAGGTTAGGTTAGGTTAGGTTAGGTTAGGTTAGGTTAGGTTAGGTTAGGTTAGGTTAGGTTAGGTTAGGTTAGGTTAGGTTAGGTTAGGTTAGGTTAGGTTAGGTTAGGTTAGGTTAGGTTAGGTTAGGTTAGGTTAGGTTAGGTTAGGTTAGGTTAGGTTAGGTTAGGTTAGGTTAGGTTAGGTTAGGTTAGGTTAGGTTAGGTTAGGTTAGGTTAGGTTAGGTTAGGTTAGGTTAGGTTAGGTTAGGTTAGGTTAGGTTAGGTTAGGTTAGGTTAGGTTAGGTTAGGTTAGGTTAGGTTAGGTTAGGTTAGGTTAGGTTAGGTTAGGTTAGGTTAGGTTAGGTTAGGTTAGGTTAGGTTAGGTTAGGTTAGGTTAGGTTAGGTTAGGTTAGGTTAGGTTAGGTTAGGTTAGGTTAGGTTAGGTTAGGTTAGGTTAGGTTAGGTTAGGTTAGGTTAGGTTAGGTTAGGTTAGGTTAGGTTAGGTTAGGTTAGGTTAGGTTAGGTTAGGTTAGGTTAGGTTAGGTTAGGTTAGGTTAGGTTAGGTTAGGTTAGGTTAGGTTAGGTTAGGTTAGGTTAGGTTAGGTTAGGTTAGGTTAGGTTAGGTTAGGTTAGGTTAGGTTAGGTTAGGTTAGGTTAGGTTAGGTTAGGTTAGGTTAGGTTAGGTTAGGTTAGGTT
>OY365762.1:0-20000 GCA_959347415.1 Mechanitis messenoides
TAACCTAACCTAACCTAACCTAACCTAACCTAACCTAACCTAACCTAACCTAACCTAACCTAACCTAACCTAACCTAACCTAACCTAACCTAACCTAACCTAACCTAACCTAACCTAACCTAACCTAACCTAACCTAACCTAACCTAACCTAACCTAACCTAACCTAACCTAACCTAACCTAACCTAACCTAACCTAACCTAACCTAACCTAACCTAACCTAACCTAACCTAACCTAACCTAACCTAACCTAACCTAACCTAACCTAACCTAACCTAACCTAACCTAACCTAACCTAACCTAACCTAACCTAACCTAACCTAACCTAACCTAACCTAACCTAACCTAACCTAACCTAACCTAACCTAACCTAACCTAACCTAACCTAACCTAACCTAACCTAACCTAACCTAACCTAACCTAACCTAACCTAACCTAACCTAACCTAACCTAACCTAACCTAACCTAACCTAACCTCTAACCTAACCTAACCTAACCTAACCTAACCTAACCTAACCTAACCTAACCTAACCTAACCTAACCTAACCTAACCTAACCTAACCTAACCTAACCTAACCTAACCTAACCTAACCTAACCTAACCTAACCTAACCTAACCTAACCTAACCTAACCTAACCTAACCTAACCTAACCTAACCTAACCTAACCTAACCTAACCTAACCTAACCTAACCTAACCTAACCTAACCTAACCTAACCTAACCTAACCTAACCTAACCTAACCTAACCTAACCTAACCTAACCTAACCTAACCTAACCTAACCTAACCTAACCTAACCTAACCTAACCTAACCTAACCTAACCTAACCTAACCTAACCTAACCTAACCTAACCTAACCTAACCTAACCTAACCTAACCTAACCTAACCTAACCTAACCTAACCTAACCTAACCTAACCTAACCTAACCTAACCTAACCTAACCTAACCTAACCTAACCTAACCTAACCTAACCTAACCTAACCTAACCTAACCTAACCTAACCTAACCTAACCTAACCTAACCTAACCTAACCTAACCTAACCTAACCTAACCTAACCTAACCTAACCTAACCTAACCTAACCTAACCTAACCTAACCTAACCTAACCTAACCTAACCTAACCTAACCTAACCTAACCTAACCTAACCTAACCTAACCTAACCTAACCTAACCTAACCTAACCTAACCTAACCTAACCTAACCTAACCTAACCTAACCTAACCTAACCTAACCTAACCTAACCTAACCTAACCTAACCTAACCTAACCTAACCTAACCTAACCTAACCTAACCTAACCTAACCTAACCTAACCTAACCTAACCTAACCTAACCTAACCTAACCTAACCTAACCTAACCTAACCTAACCTAACCTAACCTAACCTAACCTAACCTAACCTAACCTAACCTAACCTAACCTAACCTAACCTAACCTAACCTAACCTAACCTAACCTAACCTAACCTAACCTAACCTAACCTAACCTAACCTAACCTAACCTAACCTAACCTAACCTAACCTAACCTAACCTAACCTAACCTAACCTAACCTAACCTAACCTAACCTAACCTAACCTAACCTAACCTAACCTAACCTAACCTAACCTAACCTAACCTAACCTAACCTAACCTAACCTAACCTAACCTAACCTAACCTAACCTAACCTAACCTAACCTAACCTAACCTAACCTAACCTAACCTAACCTAACCTAACCTAACCTAACCTAACCTAACCTAACCTAACCTAACCTAACCTAACCTAACCTAACCTAACCTAACCTAACCTAACCTAACCTAACCTAACCTAACCTAACCTAACCTAACCTAACCTAACCTAACCTAACCTAACCTAACCTAACCTAACCTAACCTAACCTAACCTAACCTAACCTAACCTAACCTAACCTAACCTAACCTAACCTAACCTAACCTAACCTAACCTAACCTAACCTAACCTAACCTAACCTAACCTAACCTAACCTAACCTAACCTAACCTAACCTAACCTAACCTAACCTAACCTAACCTAACCTAACCTAACCTAACCTAACCTAACCTAACCTAACCTAACCTAACCTAACCTAACCTAACCTAACCTAACCTAACCTAACCTAACCTAACCTAACCTAACCTAACCTAACCTAACCTAACCTAACCTAACCTAACCTAACCTAACCTAACCTAACCTAACCTAACCTAACCTAACCTAACCTAACCTAACCTAACCTAACCTAACCTAACCTAACCTAACCTAACCTAACCTAACCTAACCTAACCTAACCTAACCTAACCTAACCTAACCTAACCTAACCTAACCTAACCTAACCTAACCTAACCTAACCTAACCTAACCTAACCTAACCTAACCTAACCTAACCTAACCTAACCTAACCTAACCTAACCTAACCTAACCTAACCTAACCTAACCTAACCTAACCTAACCTAACCTAACCTAACCTAACCTAACCTAACCTAACCTAACCTAACCTAACCTAACCTAACCTAACCTAACCTAACCTAACCTAACCTAACCTAACCTAACCTAACCTAACCTAACCTAACCTAACCTAACCTAACCTAACCTAACCTAACCTAACCTAACCTAACCTAACCTAACCTAACCTAACCTAACCTAACCTAACCTAACCTAACCTAACCTAACCTAACCTAACCTAACCTAACCTAACCTAACCTAACCTAACCTAACCTAACCTAACCTAACCTAACCTAACCTAACCTAACCTAACCTAACCTAACCTAACCTAACCTAACCTAACCTAACCTAACCTAACCTAACCTAACCTAACCTAACCTAACCTAACCTAACCTAACCTAACCTAACCTAACCTAACCTAACCTAACCTAACCTAACCTAACCTAACCTAACCTAACCTAACCTAACCTAACCTAACCTAACCTAACCTAACCTAACCTAACCTAACCTAACCTAACCTAACCTAACCTAACCTAACCTAACCTAACCTAACCTAACCTAACCTAACCTAACCTAACCTAACCTAACCTAACCTAACCTAACCTAACCTAACCTAACCTAACCTAACCTAACCTAACCTAACCTAACCTAACCTAACCTAACCTAACCTAACCTAACCTAACCTAACCTAACCTAACCTAACCTAACCTAACCTAACCTAACCTAACCTAACCTAACCTAACCTAACCTAACCTAACCTAACCTAACCTAACCTAACCTAACCTAACCTAACCTAACCTAACCTAACCTAACCTAACCTAACCTAACCTAACCTAACCTAACCTAACCTAACCTAACCTAACCTAACCTAACCTAACCTAACCTAACCTAACCTAACCTAACCTAACCTAACCTAACCTAACCTAACCTAACCTAACCTAACCTAACCTAACCTAACCTAACCTAACCTAACCTAACCTAACCTAACCTAACCTAACCTAACCTAACCTAACCTAACCTAACCTAACCTAACCTAACCTAACCTAACCTAACCTAACCTAACCTAACCTAACCTAACCTAACCTAACCTAACCTAACCTAACCTAACCTAACCTAACCTAACCTAACCTAACCTAACCTAACCTAACCTAACCTAACCTAACCTAACCTAACCTAACCTAACCTAACCTAACCTAACCTAACCTAACCTAACCTAACCTAACCTAACCTAACCTAACCTAACCTAACCTAACCTAACCTAACCTAACCTAACCTAACCTAACCTAACCTAACCTAACCTAACCTAACCTAACCTAACCTAACCTAACCTAACCTAACCTAACCTAACCTAACCTAACCTAACCTAACCTAACCTAACCTAACCTAACCTAACCTAACCTAACCTAACCTAACCTAACCTAACCTAACCTAACCTAACCTAACCTAACCTAACCTAACCTAACCTAACCTAACCTAACCTAACCTAACCTAACCTAACCTAACCTAACCTAACCTAACCTAACCTAACCTAACCTAACCTAACCTAACCTAACCTAACCTAACCTAACCTAACCTAACCTAACCTAACCTAACCTAACCTAACCTAACCTAACCTAACCTAACCTAACCTAACCTAACCTAACCTAACCTAACCTAACCTAACCTAACCTAACCTAACCTAACCTAACCTAACCTAACCTAACCTAACCTAACCTAACCTAACCTAACCTAACCTAACCTAACCTAACCTAACCTAACCTAACCTAACCTAACCTAACCTAACCTAACCTAACCTAACCTAACCTAACCTAACCTAACCTAACCTAACCTAACCTAACCTAACCTAACCTAACCTAACCTAACCTAACCTAACCTAACCTAACCTAACCTAACCTAACCTAACCTAACCTAACCTAACCTAACCTAACCTAACCTAACCTAACCTAACCTAACCTAACCTAACCTAACCTAACCTAACCTAACCTAACCTAACCTAACCTAACCTAACCTAACCTAACCTAACCTAACCTAACCTAACCTAACCTAACCTAACCTAACCTAACCTAACCTAACCTAACCTAACCTAACCTAACCTAACCTAACCTAACCTAACCTAACCTAACCTAACCTAACCTAACCTAACCTAACCTAACCTAACCTAACCTAACCTAACCTAACCTAACCTAACCTAACCTAACCTAACCTAACCTAACCTAACCTAACCTAACCTAACCTAACCTAACCTAACCTAACCTAACCTAACCTAACCTAACCTAACCTAACCTAACCTAACCTAACCTAACCTAACCTAACCTAACCTAACCTAACCTAACCTAACCTAACCTAACCTAACCTAACCTAACCTAACCTAACCTAACCTAACCTAACCTAACCTAACCTAACCTAACCTAACCTAACCTAACCTAACCTAACCTAACCTAACCTAACCTAACCTAACCTAACCTAACCTAACCTAACCTAACCTAACCTAACCTAACCTAACCTAACCTAACCTAACCTAACCTAACCTAACCTAACCTAACCTAACCTAACCTAACCTAACCTAACCTAACCTAACCTAACCTAACCTAACCTAACCTAACCTAACCTAACCTAACCTAACCTAACCTAACCTAACCTAACCTAACCTAACCTAACCTAACCTAACCTAACCTAACCTAACCTAACCTAACCTAACCTAACCTAACCTAACCTAACCTAACCTAACCTAACCTAACCTAACCTAACCTAACCTAACCTAACCTAACCTAACCTAACCTAACCTAACCTAACCTAACCTAACCTAACCTAACCTAACCTAACCTAACCTAACCTAACCTAACCTAACCTAACCTAACCTAACCTAACCTAACCTAACCTAACCTAACCTAACCTAACCTAACCTAACCTAACCTAACCTAACCTAACCTAACCTAACCTAACCTAACCTAACCTAACCTAACCTAACCTAACCTAACCTAACCTAACCTAACCTAACCTAACCTAACCTAACCTAACCTAACCTAACCTAACCTAACCTAACCTAACCTAACCTAACCTAACCTAACCTAACCTAACCTAACCTAACCTAACCTAACCTAACCTAACCTAACCTAACCTAACCTAACCTAACCTAACCTAACCTAACCTAACCTAACCTAACCTAACCTAACCTAACCTAACCTAACCTAACCTAACCTAACCTAACCTAACCTAACCTAACCTAACCTAACCTAACCTAACCTAACCTAACCTAACCTAACCTAACCTAACCTAACCTAACCTAACCTAACCTAACCTAACCTAACCTAACCTAACCTAACCTAACCTAACCTAACCTAACCTAACCTAACCTAACCTAACCTAACCTAACCTAACCTAACCTAACCTAACCTAACCTAACCTAACCTAACCTAACCTAACCTAACCTAACCTAACCTAACCTAACCTAACCTAACCTAACCTAACCTAACCTAACCTAACCTAACCTAACCTAACCTAACCTAACCTAACCTAACCTAACCTAACCTAACCTAACCTAACCTAACCTAACCTAACCTAACCTAACCTAACCTAACCTAACCTAACCTAACCTAACCTAACCTAACCTAACCTAACCTAACCTAACCTAACCTAACCTAACCTAACCTAACCTAACCTAACCTAACCTAACCTAACCTAACCTAACCTAACCTAACCTAACCTAACCTAACCTAACCTAACCTAACCTAACCTAACCTAACCTAACCTAACCTAACCTAACCTAACCTAACCTAACCTAACCTAACCTAACCTAACCTAACCTAACCTAACCTAACCTAACCTAACCTAACCTAACCTAACCTAACCTAACCTAACCTAACCTAACCTAACCTAACCTAACCTAACCTAACCTAACCTAACCTAACCTAACCTAACCTAACCTAACCTAACCTAACCTAACCTAACCTAACCTAACCTAACCTAACCTAACCTAACCTAACCTAACCTAACCTAACCTAACCTAACCTAACCTAACCTAACCTAACCTAACCTAACCTAACCTAACCTAACCTAACCTAACCTAACCTAACCTAACCTAACCTAACCTAACCTAACCTAACCTAACCTAACCTAACCTAACCTAACCTAACCTAACCTAACCTAACCTAACCTAACCTAACCTAACCTAACCTAACCTAACCTAACCTAACCTAACCTAACCTAACCTAACCTAACCTAACCTAACCTAACCTAACCTAACCTAACCTAACCTAACCTAACCTAACCTAACCTAACCTAACCTAACCTAACCTAACCTAACCTAACCTAACCTAACCTAACCTAACCTAACCTAACCTAACCTAACCTAACCTAACCTAACCTAACCTAACCTAACCTAACCTAACCTAACCTAACCTAACCTAACCTAACCTAACCTAACCTAACCTAACCTAACCTAACCTAACCTAACCTAACCTAACCTAACCTAACCTAACCTAACCTAACCTAACCTAACCTAACCTAACCTAACCTAACCTAACCTAACCTAACCTAACCTAACCTAACCTAACCTAACCTAACCTAACCTAACCTAACCTAACCTAACCTAACCTAACCTAACCTAACCTAACCTAACCTAACCTAACCTAACCTAACCTAACCTAACCTAACCTAACCTAACCTAACCTAACCTAACCTAACCTAACCTAACCTAACCTAACCTAACCTAACCTAACCTAACCTAACCTAACCTAACCTAACCTAACCTAACCTAACCTAACCTAACCTAACCTAACCTAACCTAACCTAACCTAACCTAACCTAACCTAACCTAACCTAACCTAACCTAACCTAACCTAACCTAACCTAACCTAACCTAACCTAACCTAACCTAACCTAACCTAACCTAACCTAACCTAACCTAACCTAACCTAACCTAACCTAACCTAACCTAACCTAACCTAACCTAACCTAACCTAACCTAACCTAACCTAACCTAACCTAACCTAACCTAACCTAACCTAACCTAACCTAACCTAACCTAACCTAACCTAACCTAACCTAACCTAACCTAACCTAACCTAACCTAACCTAACCTAACCTAACCTAACCTAACCTAACCTAACCTAACCTAACCTAACCTAACCTAACCTAACCTAACCTAACCTAACCTAACCTAACCTAACCTAACCTAACCTAACCTAACCTAACCTAACCTAACCTAACCTAACCTAACCTAACCTAACCTAACCTAACCTAACCTAACCTAACCTAACCTAACCTAACCTAACCTAACCTAACCTAACCTAACCTAACCTAACCTAACCTAACCTAACCTAACCTAACCTAACCTAACCTAACCTAACCTAACCTAACCTAACCTAACCTAACCTAACCTAACCTAACCTAACCTAACCTAACCTAACCTAACCTAACCTAACCTAACCTAACCTAACCTAACCTAACCTAACCTAACCTAACCTAACCTAACCTAACCTAACCTAACCTAACCTAACCTAACCTAACCTAACCTAACCTAACCTAACCTAACCTAACCTAACCTAACCTAACCTAACCTAACCTAACCTAACCTAACCTAACCTAACCTAACCTAACCTAACCTAACCTAACCTAACCTAACCTAACCTAACCTAACCTAACCTAACCTAACCTAACCTAACCTAACCTAACCTAACCTAACCTAACCTAACCTAACCTAACCTAACCTAACCTAACCTAACCTAACCTAACCTAACCTAACCTAACCTAACCTAACCTAACCTAACCTAACCTAACCTAACCTAACCTAACCTAACCTAACCTAACCTAACCTAACCTAACCTAACCTAACCTAACCTAACCTAACCTAACCTAACCTAACCTAACCTAACCTAACCTAACCTAACCTAACCTAACCTAACCTAACCTAACCTAACCTAACCTAACCTAACCTAACCTAACCTAACCTAACCTAACCTAACCTAACCTAACCTAACCTAACCTAACCTAACCTAACCTAACCTAACCTAACCTAACCTAACCTAACCTAACCTAACCTAACCTAACCTAACCTAACCTAACCTAACCTAACCTAACCTAACCTAACCTAACCTAACCTAACCTAACCTAACCTAACCTAACCTAACCTAACCTAACCTAACCTAACCTAACCTAACCTAACCTAACCTAACCTAACCTAACCTAACCTAACCTAACCTAACCTAACCTAACCTAACCTAACCTAACCTAACCTAACCTAACCTAACCTAACCTAACCTAACCTAACCTAACCTAACCTAACCTAACCTAACCTAACCTAACCTAACCTAACCTAACCTAACCTAACCTAACCTAACCTAACCTAACCTAACCTAACCTAACCTAACCTAACCTAACCTAACCTAACCTAACCTAACCTAACCTAACCTAACCTAACCTAACCTAACCTAACCTAACCTAACCTAACCTAACCTAACCTAACCTAACCTAACCTAACCTAACCTAACCTAACCTAACCTAACCTAACCTAACCTAACCTAACCTAACCTAACCTAACCTAACCTAACCTAACCTAACCTAACCTAACCTAACCTAACCTAACCTAACCTAACCTAACCTAACCTAACCTAACCTAACCTAACCTAACCTAACCTAACCTAACCTAACCTAACCTAACCTAACCTAACCTAACCTAACCTAACCTAACCTAACCTAACCTAACCTAACCTAACCTAACCTAACCTAACCTAACCTAACCTAACCTAACCTAACCTAACCTAACCTAACCTAACCTAACCTAACCTAACCTAACCTAACCTAACCTAACCTAACCTAACCTAACCTAACCTAACCTAACCTAACCTAACCTAACCTAACCTAACCTAACCTAACCTAACCTAACCTAACCTAACCTAACCTAACCTAACCTAACCTAACCTAACCTAACCTAACCTAACCTAACCTAACCTAACCTAACCTAACCTAACCTAACCTAACCTAACCTAACCTAACCTAACCTAACCTAACCTAACCTAACCTAACCTAACCTAACCTAACCTAACCTAACCTAACCTAACCTAACCTAACCTAACCTAACCTAACCTAACCTAACCTAACCTAACCTAACCTAACCTAACCTAACCTAACCTAACCTAACCTAACCTAACCTAACCTAACCTAACCTAACCTAACCTAACCTAACCTAACCTAACCTAACCTAACCTAACCTAACCTAACCTAACCTAACCTAACCTAACCTAACCTAACCTAACCTAACCTAACCTAACCTAACCTAACCTAACCTAACCTAACCTAACCTAACCTAACCTAACCTAACCTAACCTAACCTAACCTAACCTAACCTAACCTAACCTAACCTAACCTAACCTAACCTAACCTAACCTAACCTAACCTAACCTAACCTAACCTAACCTAACCTAACCTAACCTAACCTAACCTAACCTAACCTAACCTAACCTAACCTAACCTAACCTAACCTAACCTAACCTAACCTAACCTAACCTAACCTAACCTAACCTAACCTAACCTAACCTAACCTAACCTAACCTAACCTAACCTAACCTAACCTAACCTAACCTAACCTAACCTAACCTAACCTAACCTAACCTAACCTAACCTAACCTAACCTAACCTAACCTAACCTAACCTAACCTAACCTAACCTAACCTAACCTAACCTAACCTAACCTAACCTAACCTAACCTAACCTAACCTAACCTAACCTAACCTAACCTAACCTAACCTAACCTAACCTAACCTAACCTAACCTAACCTAACCTAACCTAACCTAACCTAACCTAACCTAACCTAACCTAACCTAACCTAACCTAACCTAACCTAACCTAACCTAACCTAACCTAACCTAACCTAACCTAACCTAACCTAACCTAACCTAACCTAACCTAACCTAACCTAACCTAACCTAACCTAACCTAACCTAACCTAACCTAACCTAACCTAACCTAACCTAACCTAACCTAACCTAACCTAACCTAACCTAACCTAACCTAACCTAACCTAACCTAACCTAACCTAACCTAACCTAACCTAACCTAACCTAACCTAACCTAACCTAACCTAACCTAACCTAACCTAACCTAACCTAACCTAACCTAACCTAACCTAACCTAACCTAACCTAACCTAACCTAACCTAACCTAACCTAACCTAACCTAACCTAACCTAACCTAACCTAACCTAACCTAACCTAACCTAACCTAACCTAACCTAACCTAACCTAACCTAACCTAACCTAACCTAACCTAACCTAACCTAACCTAACCTAACCTAACCTAACCTAACCTAACCTAACCTAACCTAACCTAACCTAACCTAACCTAACCTAACCTAACCTAACCTAACCTAACCTAACCTAACCTAACCTAACCTAACCTAACCTAACCTAACCTAACCTAACCTAACCTAACCTAACCTAACCTAACCTAACCTAACCTAACCTAACCTAACCTAACCTAACCTAACCTAACCTAACCTAACCTAACCTAACCTAACCTAACCTAACCTAACCTAACCTAACCTAACCTAACCTAACCTAACCTAACCTAACCTAACCTAACCTAACCTAACCTAACCTAACCTAACCTAACCTAACCTAACCTAACCTAACCTAACCTAACCTAACCTAACCTAACCTAACCTAACCTAACCTAACCTAACCTAACCTAACCTAACCTAACCTAACCTAACCTAACCTAACCTAACCTAACCTAACCTAACCTAACCTAACCTAACCTAACCTAACCTAACCTAACCTAACCTAACCTAACCTAACCTAACCTAACCTAACCTAACCTAACCTAACCTAACCTAACCTAACCTAACCTAACCTAACCTAACCTAACCTAACCTAACCTAACCTAACCTAACCTAACCTAACCTAACCTAACCTAACCTAACCTAACCTAACCTAACCTAACCTAACCTAACCTAACCTAACCTAACCTAACCTAACCTAACCTAACCTAACCTAACCTAACCTAACCTAACCTAACCTAACCTAACCTAACCTAACCTAACCTAACCTAACCTAACCTAACCTAACCTAACCTAACCTAACCTAACCTAACCTAACCTAACCTAACCTAACCTAACCTAACCTAACCTAACCTAACCTAACCTAACCTAACCTAACCTAACCTAACCTAACCTAACCTAACCTAACCTAACCTAACCTAACCTAACCTAACCTAACCTAACCTAACCTAACCTAACCTAACCTAACCTAACCTAACCTAACCTAACCTAACCTAACCTAACCTAACCTAACCTAACCTAACCTAACCTAACCTAACCTAACCTAACCTAACCTAACCTAACCTAACCTAACCTAACCTAACCTAACCTAACCTAACCTAACCTAACCTAACCTAACCTAACCTAACCTAACCTAACCTAACCTAACCTAACCTAACCTAACCTAACCTAACCTAACCTAACCTAACCTAACCTAACCTAACCTAACCTAACCTAACCTAACCTAACCTAACCTAACCTAACCTAACCTAACCTAACCTAACCTAACCTAACCTAACCTAACCTAACCTAACCTAACCTAACCTAACCTAACCTAACCTAACCTAACCTAACCTAACCTAACCTAACCTAACCTAACCTAACCTAACCTAACCTAACCTAACCTAACCTAACCTAACCTAACCTAACCTAACCTAACCTAACCTAACCTAACCTAACCTAACCTAACCTAACCTAACCTAACCTAACCTAACCTAACCTAACCTAACCTAACCTAACCTAACCTAACCTAACCTAACCTAACCTAACCTAACCTAACCTAACCTAACCTAACCTAACCTAACCTAACCTAACCTAACCTAACCTAACCTAACCTAACCTAACCTAACCTAACCTAACCTAACCTAACCTAACCTAACCTAACCTAACCTAACCTAACCTAACCTAACCTAACCTAACCTAACCTAACCTAACCTAACCTAACCTAACCTAACCTAACCTAACCTAACCTAACCTAACCTAACCTAACCTAACCTAACCTAACCTAACCTAACCTAACCTAACCTAACCTAACCTAACCTAACCTAACCTAACCTAACCTAACCTAACCTAACCTAACCTAACCTAACCTAACCTAACCTAACCTAACCTAACCTAACCTAACCTAACCTAACCTAACCTAACCTAACCTAACCTAACCTAACCTAACCTAACCTAACCTAACCTAACCTAACCTAACCTAACCTAACCTAACCTAACCTAACCTAACCTAACCTAACCTAACCTAACCTAACCTAACCTAACCTAACCTAACCTAACCTAACCTAACCTAACCTAACCTAACCTAACCTAACCTAACCTAACCTAACCTAACCTAACCTAACCTAACCTAACCTAACCTAACCTAACCTAACCTAACCTAACCTAACCTAACCTAACCTAACCTAACCTAACCTAACCTAACCTAACCTAACCTAACCTAACCTAACCTAACCTAACCTAACCTAACCTAACCTAACCTAACCTAACCTAACCTAACCTAACCTAACCTAACCTAACCTAACCTAACCTAACCTAACCTAACCTAACCTAACCTAACCTAACCTAACCTAACCTAACCTAACCTAACCTAACCTAACCTAACCTAACCTAACCTAACCTAACCTAACCTAACCTAACCTAACCTAACCTAACCTAACCTAACCTAACCTAACCTAACCTAACCTAACCTAACCTAACCTAACCTAACCTAACCTAACCTAACCTAACCTAACCTAACCTAACCTAACCTAACCTAACCTAACCTAACCTAACCTAACCTAACCTAACCTAACCTAACCTAACCTAACCTAACCTAACCTAACCTAACCTAACCTAACCTAACCTAACCTAACCTAACCTAACCTAACCTAACCTAACCTAACCTAACCTAACCTAACCTAACCTAACCTAACCTAACCTAACCTAACCTAACCTAACCTAACCTAACCTAACCTAACCTAACCTAACCTAACCTAACCTAACCTAACCTAACCTAACCTAACCTAACCTAACCTAACCTAACCTAACCTAACCTAACCTAACCTAACCTAACCTAACCTAACCTAACCTAACCTAACCTAACCTAACCTAACCTAACCTAACCTAACCTAACCTAACCTAACCTAACCTAACCTAACCTAACCTAACCTAACCTAACCTAACCTAACCTAACCTAACCTAACCTAACCTAACCTAACCTAACCTAACCTAACCTAACCTAACCTAACCTAACCTAACCTAACCTAACCTAACCTAACCTAACCTAACCTAACCTAACCTAACCTAACCTAACCTAACCTAACCTAACCTAACCTAACCTAACCTAACCTAACCTAACCTAACCTAACCTAACCTAACCTAACCTAACCTAACCTAACCTAACCTAACCTAACCTAACCTAACCTAACCTAACCTAACCTAACCTAACCTAACCTAACCTAACCTAACCTAACCTAACCTAACCTAACCTAACCTAACCTAACCTAACCTAACCTAACCTAACCTAACCTAACCTAACCTAACCTAACCTAACCTAACCTAACCTAACCTAACCTAACCTAACCTAACCTAACCTAACCTAACCTAACCTAACCTAACCTAACCTAACCTAACCTAACCTAACCTAACCTAACCTAACCTAACCTAACCTAACCTAACCTAACCTAACCTAACCTAACCTAACCTAACCTAACCTAACCTAACCTAACCTAACCTAACCTAACCTAACCTAACCTAACCTAACCTAACCTAACCTAACCTAACCTAACCTAACCTAACCTAACCTAACCTAACCTAACCTAACCTAACCTAACCTAACCTAACCTAACCTAACCTAACCTAACCTAACCTAACCTAACCTAACCTAACCTAACCTAACCTAACCTAACCTAACCTAACCTAACCTAACCTAACCTAACCTAACCTAACCTAACCTAACCTAACCTAACCTAACCTAACCTAACCTAACCTAACCTAACCTAACCTAACCTAACCTAACCTAACCTAACCTAACCTAACCTAACCTAACCTAACCTAACCTAACCTAACCTAACCTAACCTAACCTAACCTAACCTAACCTAACCTAACCTAACCTAACCTAACCTAACCTAACCTAACCTAACCTAACCTAACCTAACCTAACCTAACCTAACCTAACCTAACCTAACCTAACCTAACCTAACCTAACCTAACCTAACCTAACCTAACCTAACCTAACCTAACCTAACCTAACCTAACCTAACCTAACCTAACCTAACCTAACCTAACCTAACCTAACCTAACCTAACCTAACCTAACCTAACCTAACCTAACCTAACCTAACCTAACCTAACCTAACCTAACCTAACCTAACCTAACCTAACCTAACCTAACCTAACCTAACCTAACCTAACCTAACCTAACCTAACCTAACCTAACCTAACCTAACCTAACCTAACCTAACCTAACCTAACCTAACCTAACCTAACCTAACCTAACCTAACCTAACCTAACCTAACCTAACCTAACCTAACCTAACCTAACCTAACCTAACCTAACCTAACCTAACCTAACCTAACCTAACCTAACCTAACCTAACCTAACCTAACCTAACCTAACCTAACCTAACCTAACCTAACCTAACCTAACCTAACCTAACCTAACCTAACCTAACCTAACCTAACCTAACCTAACCTAACCTAACCTAACCTAACCTAACCTAACCTAACCTAACCTAACCTAACCTAACCTAACCTAACCTAACCTAACCTAACCTAACCTAACCTAACCTAACCTAACCTAACCTAACCTAACCTAACCTAACCTAACCTAACCTAACCTAACCTAACCTAACCTAACCTAACCTAACCTAACCTAACCTAACCTAACCTAACCTAACCTAACCTAACCTAACCTAACCTAACCTAACCTAACCTAACCTAACCTAACCTAACCTAACCTAACCTAACCTAACCTAACCTAACCTAACCTAACCTAACCTAACCTAACCTAACCTAACCTAACCTAACCTAACCTAACCTAACCTAACCTAACCGTAACAATATATTGTATTAAATTGGTGGTTCCGCGTCGTTTTTCTTCAAATTTTTTGACATTTCTACTGTGACTAGCTGGTCTTAGCATACTAGTACAGTTTTTATTACATTTTATTAGTAAATTTTTCATTTTGAGGAAAATATCAAAATTTTTAATTATTTCCATACAAAATTCACTTTTTCGGCAGTTTTTACTTAATAACTTTTTATAGGAAAATCACAGCTTTTCCTAACCTTCAGACGACTTATAGACATCGTTGAGGCGCATCTTTCGGTGCCACTCGCGATAGTGAAAAGTCATCCTCAGGCGGAAAATTTTCGAATTTTCCTTAAAAATTATTGTTTTAGTTAGAAAAAATTTTTTGTTTTTATTTCTTTTCAAAAATTTATTTAACAGCTATTTAGAGCTCTCTAATAGCTATCTCTAGACACATCGCACACCCCGATCGGCTTATCCAGTCGGGAGTTATAGTATTTTTAGGAAAAATTTTCGTTTTCCTCAAGGGAAAAATCCAATTTTCCAAATTTCAAAATTCTTTTTGACTCATATCGTGCGGCTCGACGAGACGCATCTTTCGGCATCTCATTTATAATTTTAGGACGCATACTTTCGGAGATATTTAGGAAAAACCGATTCCCGCGGCCCTCCCACCCGCCCTTTTATAACTGAGAAAGGTTGGAAGCTAAAAATTTTAGCAAAAATCTATTATAGTTGACAATTAAAGAGCACCTCTCGGTGATCATTTATATACACTTGGAAGCAACCTTAAGTACTGACGTTTACTTATCCATAATATAAATATCACTTTTTAAACTTTGACAGGGTACCATTTACATACCCTTTGTATAATTTGACGTAGGCACCCAACTACCCCCCTGACGTAATGTTTGGCTTCCATACACCCGCTAAGAGGATGCAGGAAGCACCTGAGAGCGAAAGCCAAGAGGATAAGTCCCCACAGCCAGGAACATCCCTAAGCCAACCTTCAATCGTAAGAAGGAGCATCGGTGAATGGGAAGCTTCCAAAAAGGAAGCACCAAAGCCGAAAAACATAAGACCTAAAAACAGGACCATGGAGGCAAGAGAGTGCCTGGTTAGAGCCAAAACACACTTAAATAACTCTCGAAACCTAAAAGCAGAGATCAAGACAGAAGTAACACAAGCAATAGAGAGATTGTATAACCTTGTAAAGGAATCTGAGATGGCGAAAGGAAGAGGGGAAGAAAAACAACCAAGCGATCAGATATCACGAGAAAACAGGAATGAAGTTAACCAAGACGAAAGTAAGGATTTGCAAATAAAAATCGAAGAACACACCACTCTTCTGCACAAAAGTATGGAAGAGATGAGAAAACTAAACCAGGCAATAGAGCAACAAGCTAAACGCACAGAAGAAACTAAAAAGAGCGACGCAAGCAAAAATATAGAGCTTCTGGACAAAATAAAACAGCTACATAACACTACTGAAGAGATAGGGCAGAAGATAAGTCAAAACGAGGGACAGCAGTCGTACGCAGATGTAGTATCCCAAACACGGAAAAAACACATGGAAAGGCCTAAGTACTCGATGATAGTATCCTCGACCGATGGAGATGACACTAGCGCCGAGGTAGTGGATAGACTACGCCAGGCGCTAAATGCCAAATCCAGCGGAATCCAGGTCGAAAGACTTAGAAAAGTGAGAGATCAGAAAGTAGTATTAAGCTGTGCCAGTAAAGAGGAATTGGATAGAGCTGCTGGGAAACTAAAGGAAGATAAGAATTTAAAAATGGAACAGGTGAACAATAAAAATCCACTCGTTATATTAAACAATGTAATGGCCTACAACTCCGATGATGATATAAAAACAGCAATTAAAACACAAAACGCGCGTCTTTTAGAAAACCTGACCGAGGAGGAGAAGTCTGTTACCGTGAAATATCGGAGAAAAGCGAGGAACCCGCTCGAGAACCACGTTGTCCTTCAAGTATCTCCAAAGATGTGGCAGAGGTTGACAACGGTGGGTAGAGTCTTTATAGATCTGCAGCAGGTGAAAGTGTTCGACCAAACACCCCTAATCCAGTGCACGAAATGCCTGGAGTTTGGGCATGGACGTAAATCATGCACGGAAGTATCGGATCTCTGTAACCACTGCGGTGACCGGCACCAAAAAGCTGACTGCCCAAAATGGACGGTGGGGGAGGCCCCTCAATGTAAAAATTGTATAAAAGCCAAAAACCTAGACACCGACCACTCGGTATACAGCCAGGATTGCCCAGTAAGAAGGAAATGGGACGCGATAGCACGCGAAGCAATCGCGTATTGCTAAGGTGGTCACAAAGGGATCAAGATCAGACGACGCCCACAAACTCAACCCACGACAGGACGAACACAGTTGCTTCATGGTCCAGGCGAACCTACAGAGAAAGGAGATAGCGACCTACGAGCTCATGATCGAGGCCAAAATACGCAATGTAGCTGTGGCATTACTGCAGGAGCCATATGTTGGCGGGATTAAGAAAATGAAGCCGTACAACGGAGTCCGAATTTTTCAGTCCTCGGAACAACAAGAGGGAACCGTCAAGGCCGCCATAGCCGTGTTTGATCAAAAACTTAAAATTACACAATGCCCAAAGTACACAACCAACAATATAGCAGTCGTAAAATTACACACGCAAATTGGAGAGATTGTCATGGTCTCCTTCTATTTCGAACCTCTAAGCCCACTAGAGACTTATATGGAGAAGTTAAAAGTAATTCATGAGGAATTAGGTCCAAATAGGATAATAGTGGGCGGCGACGCCAATGCTAAAAGCACGTGGTGGGGAGGATTAAAAGAAGATCATAGAGGTGAATGTATGGCTGGCGCTTTAAATGAAATGGGTCTTCATATTCTCAACGACGGCGAAATTCCAACTTTCGACACAATTAGAGGTGATAAAAGATACTTCAGCTTCATAGATCTTACAGCCTGTTCATTGGACGTCCTTAGTAATGTAGAAAAGTGGAAGGTAGAAGAAAAACTCGTAAGCTCGGACCACAACGCAATATCTTTTAATATTCGGCTACAGACCGTAAGAGGAAATAGAGTGGAGAGAACCACCCGGACATACAACACAAGGAAAGCTAATTGGGAGAATTTTCATGAGAAAATGACCCAGATTATGCATGAAAGGCAACTAACAATTGCAGAGCTGGAAGAAATAAAAAACACAAATGATATAGAAGCGAAGATAAAAGAATACATACAAATAATAAAACAAACATGCGAAGAAACCATACCAAAAATAAAGAAAAAAGATATACTTACCTTGCCGTGGTGGTCCGACGAACTCGCAAGGATGAAGAAACTGGTCGCCACGAAGAGAAGACGAATAAGATGCGCAGCTCCGTCCCGAAGAAATACTGTCGTCCAGCGGTACCTGAAAGAAAAAGA
The DNA here is from genome assembly GCA_959347415.1 of Mechanitis messenoides. Classification (NCBI taxonomy): domain Eukaryota; kingdom Metazoa; phylum Arthropoda; class Insecta; order Lepidoptera; family Nymphalidae; genus Mechanitis; species Mechanitis messenoides. The sequence goes on from OY365762.1 coordinate 18,915, forward strand.
AAGTTATGAAACAGCGGTAATAAAGGCACAAACTGAAAGTTGGAAAGATTTTTGTGGGAAGCAAACTAGGGAAGGGATGTGGGAAGGTATATACAGAGTAATAAAAAGAGCTAGTATAAGAGAGGAAGACGTGTTGCTCCAAAAGGAAGGAAAGATACTCAGCGCAGAGGAATCGGTGATCTTACTGGCCGAAACATTTTACCCGAAAGACCGAGAGGAAGAGGATGACGAGGAACACCGGCGGATCAGAAAGCTAGCGGAAAAAGTAAACGAGTGGCAACATGATGAGTATCATGATCCACCTTTTACCCAGAGGGAACTAAAAGCCGCAGTGAGGACTTTCAATCCCAAAAAAGCCCCGGGAGATGATGGCTTAACGGCCGATATCTGCGAACGGGCTATAAACACAAACCCGGAATATTTTCTGGCCCTACTAAACAAATGCCTGAAACACAAATACTTTCCCAGAGTATGGAAGGAGGCCACAGTCATTGCCCTCAAAAAACCGGGCAAGGACTGCTACACAGTACCCAAAGCATATAGACCGATTGGGCTTCTCCCTATCCTGGGAAAGATCTTCGAAAAGATGCTGGTTACTCGCCTCAAATACTACCTATTACCAAGGATTAGTACTCGTCAATACGGATTCATGCCACAGAGGAGCACGGAGGATGCTCTCTTCAACCTTGTCCAAAACATAAAAGAGAAGCTTGACAAAAAGCATCTAGTTGTGGTGGTCTCGCTAGATATAGAGGGGGCATTCGACGGAGCGTGGTGGCCGGCTGTGAGAATCCGATTGGCTGAGGAAAACTGTCCTGTAAATTTGAGGCGAGTAATGGACAGCTACTTGAGCGAAAGAGCAGTTAGGGTCAGATACGCTGGGGAGGAAACAATAAGGGTAACGAATAAGGGCTGTGTGCAAGGGTCTATAGGGGGGCCTATATTATGGAACCTGCTGCTGAATCCTCTCCTCAAGGAGCTCGAGGATGGAGGAAACTGCGTCCAGGCGTTTGCCGACGACGTCGCCCTTATTTTCGACGGAAAAACGGCGCTAGAAATTGAGATGAGGGCCAATGATGTACTCGG
>OY365762.1:25000-47500 GCA_959347415.1 Mechanitis messenoides
CTAACCTAACCTAACCTAACCTAACCTAACCTAACCTAACCTAACCTAACCTAACCTAACCTAACCTAACCTAACCTAACCTAACCTAACCTAACCTAACCTAACCTAACCTAACCTAACCTAACCTAACCTAACCTAACCTAACCTAACCTAACCTAACCTAACCTAACCTAACCTAACCTAACCTAACCTAACCTAACCTAACCTAACCTAACCTAACCTAACCTAACCTAACCTAACCTAACCTAACCTAACCTAACCTAACCTAACCTAACCTAACCTAACCTAACCTAACCTAACCTAACCTAACCTAACCTAACCTAACCTAACCTAACCTAACCTAACCTAACCTAACCTAACCTAACCTAACCTAACCTAACCTAACCTAACCTAACCTAACCTAACCTAACCTAACCTAACCTAACCTAACCTAACCTAACCTAACCTAACCTAACCTAACCTAACCTAACCTAACCTAACCTAACCTAACCTAACCTAACCTAACCTAACCTAACCTAACCTAACCTAACCTAACCTAACCTAACCTAACCTAACCTAACCTAACCTAACCTAACCTAACCTAACCTAACCTAACCTAACCTAACCTAACCTAACCTAACCTAACCTAACCTAACCTAACCTAACCTAACCTAACCTAACCTAACCTAACCTAACCTAACCTAACCTAACCTAACCTAACCTAACCTAACCTAACCTAACCTAACCTAACCTAACCTAACCTAACCTAACCTAACCTAACCTAACCTAACCTAACCTAACCTAACCTAACCTAACCTAACCTAACCTAACCTAACCTAACCTAACCTAACCTAACCTAACCTAACCTAACCTAACCTAACCTAACCTAACCTAACCTAACCTAACCTAACCTAACCTAACCTAACCTAACCTAACCTAACCTAACCTAACCTAACCTAACCTAACCTAACCTAACCTAACCTAACCTAACCTAACCTAACCTAACCTAACCTAACCTAACCTAACCTAACCTAACCTAACCTAACCTAACCTAACCTAACCTAACCTAACCTAACCTAACCTAACCTAACCTAACCTAACCTAACCTAACCTAACCTAACCTAACCTAACCTAACCTAACCTAACCTAACCTAACCTAACCTAACCTAACCTAACCTAACCTAACCTAACCTAACCTAACCTAACCTAACCTAACCTAACCTAACCTAACCTAACCTAACCTAACCTAACCTAACCTAACCTAACCTAACCTAACCTAACCTAACCTAACCTAACCTAACCTAACCTAACCTAACCTAACCTAACCTAACCTAACCTAACCTAACCTAACCTAACCTAACCTAACCTAACCTAACCTAACCTAACCTAACCTAACCTAACCTAACCTAACCTAACCTAACCTAACCTAACCTAACCTAACCTAACCTAACCTAACCTAACCTAACCTAACCTAACCTAACCTAACCTAACCTAACCTAACCTAACCTAACCTAACCTAACCTAACCTAACCTAACCTAACCTAACCTAACCTAACCTAACCTAACCTAACCTAACCTAACCTAACCTAACCTAACCTAACCTAACCTAACCTAACCTAACCTAACCTAACCTAACCTAACCTAACCTAACCTAACCTAACCTAACCTAACCTAACCTAACCTAACCTAACCTAACCTAACCTAACCTAACCTAACCTAACCTAACCTAACCTAACCTAACCTAACCTAACCTAACCTAACCTAACCTAACCTAACCTAACCTAACCTAACCTAACCTAACCTAACCTAACCTAACCTAACCTAACCTAACCTAACCTAACCTAACCTAACCTAACCTAACCTAACCTAACCTAACCTAACCTAACCTAACCTAACCTAACCTAACCTAACCTAACCTAACCTAACCTAACCTAACCTAACCTAACCTAACCTAACCTAACCTAACCTAACCTAACCTAACCTAACCTAACCTAACCTAACCTAACCTAACCTAACCTAACCTAACCTAACCTAACCTAACCTAACCTAACCTAACCTAACCTAACCTAACCTAACCTAACCTAACCTAACCTAACCTAACCTAACCTAACCTAACCTAACCTAACCTAACCTAACCTAACCTAACCTAACCTAACCTAACCTAACCTAACCTAACCTAACCTAACCTAACCTAACCTAACCTAACCTAACCTAACCTAACCTAACCTAACCTAACCTAACCTAACCTAACCTAACCTAACCTAACCTAACCTAACCTAACCTAACCTAACCTAACCTAACCTAACCTAACCTAACCTAACCTAACCTAACCTAACCTAACCTAACCTAACCTAACCTAACCTAACCTAACCTAACCTAACCTAACCTAACCTAACCTAACCTAACCTAACCTAACCTAACCTAACCTAACCTAACCTAACCTAACCTAACCTAACCTAACCTAACCTAACCTAACCTAACCTAACCTAACCTAACCTAACCTAACCTAACCTAACCTAACCTAACCTAACCTAACCTAACCTAACCTAACCTAACCTAACCTAACCTAACCTAACCTAACCTAACCTAACCTAACCTAACCTAACCTAACCTAACCTAACCTAACCTAACCTAACCTAACCTAACCTAACCTAACCTAACCTAACCTAACCTAACCTAACCTAACCTAACCTAACCTAACCTAACCTAACCTAACCTAACCTAACCTAACCTAACCTAACCTAACCTAACCTAACCTAACCTAACCTAACCTAACCTAACCTAACCTAACCTAACCTAACCTAACCTAACCTAACCTAACCTAACCTAACCTAACCTAACCTAACCTAACCTAACCTAACCTAACCTAACCTAACCTAACCTAACCTAACCTAACCTAACCTAACCTAACCTAACCTAACCTAACCTAACCTAACCTAACCTAACCTAACCTAACCTAACCTAACCTAACCTAACCTAACCTAACCTAACCTAACCTAACCTAACCTAACCTAACCTAACCTAACCTAACCTAACCTAACCTAACCTAACCTAACCTAACCTAACCTAACCTAACCTAACCTAACCTAACCTAACCTAACCTAACCTAACCTAACCTAACCTAACCTAACCTAACCTAACCTAACCTAACCTAACCTAACCTAACCTAACCTAACCTAACCTAACCTAACCTAACCTAACCTAACCTAACCTAACCTAACCTAACCTAACCTAACCTAACCTAACCTAACCTAACCTAACCTAACCTAACCTAACCTAACCTAACCTAACCTAACCTAACCTAACCTAACCTAACCTAACCTAACCTAACCTAACCTAACCTAACCTAACCTAACCTAACCTAACCTAACCTAACCTAACCTAACCTAACCTAACCTAACCTAACCTAACCTAACCTAACCTAACCTAACCTAACCTAACCTAACCTAACCTAACCTAACCTAACCTAACCTAACCTAACCTAACCTAACCTAACCTAACCTAACCTAACCTAACCTAACCTAACCTAACCTAACCTAACCTAACCTAACCTAACCTAACCTAACCTAACCTAACCTAACCTAACCTAACCTAACCTAACCTAACCTAACCTAACCTAACCTAACCTAACCTAACCTAACCTAACCTAACCTAACCTAACCTAACCTAACCTAACCTAACCTAACCTAACCTAACCTAACCTAACCTAACCTAACCTAACCTAACCTAACCTAACCTAACCTAACCTAACCTAACCTAACCTAACCTAACCTAACCTAACCTAACCTAACCTAACCTAACCTAACCTAACCTAACCTAACCTAACCTAACCTAACCTAACCTAACCTAACCTAACCTAACCTAACCTAACCTAACCTAACCTAACCTAACCTAACCTAACCTAACCTAACCTAACCTAACCTAACCTAACCTAACCTAACCTAACCTAACCTAACCTAACCTAACCTAACCTAACCTAACCTAACCTAACCTAACCTAACCTAACCTAACCTAACCTAACCTAACCTAACCTAACCTAACCTAACCTAACCTAACCTAACCTAACCTAACCTAACCTAACCTAACCTAACCTAACCTAACCTAACCTAACCTAACCTAACCTAACCTAACCTAACCTAACCTAACCTAACCTAACCTAACCTAACCTAACCTAACCTAACCTAACCTAACCTAACCTAACCTAACCTAACCTAACCTAACCTAACCTAACCTAACCTAACCTAACCTAACCTAACCTAACCTAACCTAACCTAACCTAACCTAACCTAACCTAACCTAACCTAACCTAACCTAACCTAACCTAACCTAACCTAACCTAACCTAACCTAACCTAACCTAACCTAACCTAACCTAACCTAACCTAACCTAACCTAACCTAACCTAACCTAACCTAACCTAACCTAACCTAACCTAACCTAACCTAACCTAACCTAACCTAACCTAACCTAACCTAACCTAACCTAACCTAACCTAACCTAACCTAACCTAACCTAACCTAACCTAACCTAACCTAACCTAACCTAACCTAACCTAACCTAACCTAACCTAACCTAACCTAACCTAACCTAACCTAACCTAACCTAACCTAACCTAACCTAACCTAACCTAACCTAACCTAACCTAACCTAACCTAACCTAACCTAACCTAACCTAACCTAACCTAACCTAACCTAACCTAACCTAACCTAACCTAACCTAACCTAACCTAACCTAACCTAACCTAACCTAACCTAACCTAACCTAACCTAACCTAACCTAACCTAACCTAACCTAACCTAACCTAACCTAACCTAACCTAACCTAACCTAACCTAACCTAACCTAACCTAACCTAACCTAACCTAACCTAACCTAACCTAACCTAACCTAACCTAACCTAACCTAACCTAACCTAACCTAACCTAACCTAACCTAACCTAACCTAACCTAACCTAACCTAACCTAACCTAACCTAACCTAACCTAACCTAACCTAACCTAACCTAACCTAACCTAACCTAACCTAACCTAACCTAACCTAACCTAACCTAACCTAACCTAACCTAACCTAACCTAACCTAACCTAACCTAACCTAACCTAACCTAACCTAACCTAACCTAACCTAACCTAACCTAACCTAACCTAACCTAACCTAACCTAACCTAACCTAACCTAACCTAACCTAACCTAACCTAACCTAACCTAACCTAACCTAACCTAACCTAACCTAACCTAACCTAACCTAACCTAACCTAACCTAACCTAACCTAACCTAACCTAACCTAACCTAACCTAACCTAACCTAACCTAACCTAACCTAACCTAACCTAACCTAACCTAACCTAACCTAACCTAACCTAACCTAACCTAACCTAACCTAACCTAACCTAACCTAACCTAACCAGTCATCACCCAGCTCCCGTAGCGTCAACACGCGTCCCTGTATCAATAAAAACGCTCCGCGACACTCATTCCGCCTTCTAAACTTGAAAAAATTGCAAAAACGGTAAAAGTTATCCGAATCAAGTGAAATTGGTGTTAATTCAGTGCCAAAAAACTCACGCAACACGCTAGTGTCATTTGTTTTTCTCGGAAAAGCTCGGGAAATTTTTTATTCAAGTGAAAAGTTAAAAAACAGTGCTTTCAAAAACTTAAAATAGAAACGCTGCTCGATTTTGAGTGACGACCCCTAGTTTTTTTATATTCATTAGCTGCGCCCTATCGAGACCCTTCGTTTAAGACATCATTCAGATTTTTCCGACTTACAGTTTCTTTTTTATAGCAAATTTTCCGAATTAGGGCGTGGTCGAAAAAACTTTCCTGGGTGAGTTTTGAAAAATCTAAATATACAGTGCTGCGCAACCTTAAAAGACCTTCTCATAACTGTTTAAATTTAAAAAATCCGATTATTTCTGCAAAAGTTACGACTGTTTTAGTGAGAGTGATTTTTTGCTACAACTTCAAGCTCTGAAATCTTTTTTTTTAAAGTGACGACCCCAAATTTTTTAAATTTTATTATATTCAGCATTTAAAGACCTTTCCATAGACATATTTTTTATAATTTTAGGGCTTAAATTCAGTGAGTTATTCCTCATTTACTAAAGAGAGGCATTTTCTTTCATTTTCTCGCTCCGGAAAAGCGTTAGAGTTTTTCCAAAAACGCAGTTACGTAGGCAGTGCCGAGACAATTCCAAAACTGTTTTTAGTTTTAATATCGGACAATTTATTAACTTTTTACGCATAATTTTATACTTGACCTAGATAATTTTAAATTCTAAGTCCATGTCGTAGTTCATAAGAAATTTTGTAAAAGTAAGTTGCCCAGTTTTTATTAATATTAGTATATGTTTTATTCATTTTCTTATATTTCTTCCTCTCACTATTAACTATTAGCATTTAAATTATATTTTATTAATTAATATTAATTTTATTTTATTCTATTTCCATAATTTCATCATTAAATATCATATTTAATATAAATATCTATTACATATATTATCCCTTAAGTAGTTTATGTCTTATTTAAAATAATTATAATTAATATATTCCTCTTTTCATATTTTTATTTTATATTTCTGGTAATTTCACATATTTCAATATTCCTATATGACTCTTACTACGACATTCCAACTCCCCTACTTACCACTTGGAGTCGCTGCCGATCCCATTCTGGAAAGTTCTAACGTGTAGTAGTCATATTAGATTCAGGTCCATTTACATATTTCCCAGTTTCCAGTTTTTTCTTAAGTTTACGTCCAAATAGTTTATGTTACATTTTATTTTAATTTTATTTTCACTCACCACACCCTCCCCTATTGTATATATACTCCCATGTTCTTTATTATTTACAGTTTTTAAAGTTAGCATCCGGACATTTTTCCCTTATAAATAATTCATACTTTACTACGACATACTCAGTTGCTGCCACCAGCCACCAGGCGGCGCCACTTTTCGTAGTATTGCTCTTAATATATTTATTTTTTATCCTTCTTAACAATATCTATTTAAAGTAACATATGTAATAGTATAAAAATAGCCTATAGTCCTTTCTATTATATTTTTAGAACCTTTCCACACCTCTTAGTTAGTTAATTTACTGAAATTCCATATTATTTATAGAACTTTCTAGAACTCCTTAGTTTGTCACATCCTTTGGCCACTAGATGGCTGTTTTTTAAAAATTTTGACACTTTTTAGTTATTTACGTTTATTTTATTTAATTCAGATATTTACATATTCCATTTAATATATTTAAGGGTCTTTCCCTTTTATCTATCTAAATATTAGTATTTCAAACATAATAGCATCTCCATTTATTAAATATTCACATTTATTCCATAATTTCCATAGAACTTTCTAGAATTCTTTAGTTTTGTTTCATCCTTCGGCCGCTAGATGGCTGTTTTTTAAAAATTTTGACACTTTTCACTAATTTACGTTTATTTTATTCAATTCAGATATTTACATACTCCATTTAATATATTTAAGTGTCATTCTCTTTTATTTACCTAATTACTAGTATTTCATACATAATAGCTTCTCCATTCCTTAAATATTAATACTTTTATTCCAAATTATCTATAGAACCTTCTAGAATCCTTTAGTTTGTTACATCCTCTGGCCACTAGATGGCTGTTTTTTAAAAATTTTGACCCTTTTCACTTATTTATGTTTATCTCATTTAATTCATATATTTACGTACTCGTATAATTATATTTAGGCAGCATTCCCTTTTATATATCTTATTATTAGCATTTTACACATAATAGTATATCCATTTATTAAATATTTAAATATTAAAATCTTAACACTCCCAGTTTCCCACCCCATCTTTAGAGGGCGCTGCTCCAAGCGGTCCGTCTCCTTTTAGCGCCCAAACCACTCGCCACCAGGGGGCGGTCATATTAAATAATTCTTTTTATCTTTTCTATTTATTTATTTTATTTGCATATAATATCATCATTTATTATTATCTCTCTATTCTATCTCTATAATTAATTTTCTTCTCTGAGCACTACTTACATAACTGTACTTTCTACTTTAAATCCTATTGTTTAATTCTTATTGGATTATTCTAACTAGACCCATATTCTTATTAGACTTGTTTTTGTTATTTCTTATTAGATACAGTTTTGCTATTTCATATTAGATTTTATTTCTTATTAGTCATATTTTGTCATTTACTCTTGTTAGACTAAGTTTTATTTTTCTTATTAGTTTTAATTTAAATTTTTAGTCTAATTTCATTAATATGTTTTTAAAATTTTATCTTTTACATTTTAATAATTGTACCTAGCGTCTAGTTAGTGTAAGTTTAGTTTTAATAATTGGACTTTTAAACCATCGACATGGCCCCACCTACCATCCCCAAGCCCCTTCCGGCGTTCGCCGAGGACGTGACGGACGCGTCCTCGTTAGAGGCCACTATTACCACCCTCACCACCGAAATCATCTCAACGGTGGGCTCGGCTAAGAGCGTCACCGCGGCCTCCAAGGCCTTCATTATGCAGGCCTCGGAGGAGATCAGAAGAGCGGTGACGCATTTCTCCAAGATTAATTCCGCTTCCACCACCACTCCGAGCTCAGACGCGCCTACCACCGCGCCCAAGTGGGAGGCTCATTTCAAGGAGCAGATCGCGGCCTGCGTTCGCCAGGAGGTGGGCGCCTGCGTTAGGGAGGAGGTGGCCAAACTCAGGCCGCTTCTCGCTCGCCCTAGCGCGCCCCTCCCACCCGCTCCTGCTCCCGCTGTCGCCGCTGCTGCACCGGCTGCCGCCACTGCTGCACCCGCGAGAGCTGCGCGCCCAAAGCGGGCTGTTGCTGCTCCCGCCACACCCTCGGCTGCCCCTACGGCCCCTGTGGCCACCGGGGCGATTACCTACGCCCAACAGGCGAGTCGTCCGGCACCGCTCAGGCGAGCACCGGCTCCCGCACCACCAGCTCCTGTCGCCGCTCAACCAAAGATCAACCGTCCCGCCATCGTGGTGGCCACCAAGCAACCCGCCAAATCCAGGCAGGAGGTAGTGGAGGCTTTCCGGAAGAGTATTTCCTTCCGGAAAAGCACCTACGCTCCTGCCAAGGTATCTAGTATATCCAACAATAAGATTAGGGTAGAGTTCGACAGTCCAGCTGACAGGGACGATGCCCTCAAGCGTCTGTCCAACTCTCCTGAAGCCACCGTCACCGCCGAATCCGCTAAAAAACTTCGCCCCATGCTGCTGCTGAAGGGCATCAGCCCCGACATGGCCCCGGAGGATCTGGTGAGTACTATACTCACCCAGAATCCCGAACTCAACAGCTACACACACTCGGATCTCACATTCAAATTTAAGAGAGCTAACAACCGCAGCACTATACTTTACAACGCCGTCCTTGTGGCTAACCCAGCTATCTGGCATGACCTAGTTAAGATTGTCCGGGTTCGCCTGGACCATCAACGGGTTCACGTTGAACCCTTCTTACCATTTTTACAGTGCAAAACGTGCCTCCAATTTGGACACACCCATAAACACTGCCAAACTGAAGACAGACACTGCGCTCACTGCGCGTCACACACCCACACCATCGACACCTGCCCGACCAAGGATGACAACAAACCCAAATGTCACAACTGCACATTACACAACACAAAGTTTACCAACAAATATAACACGACTCACAGGGCTACGTCTCAGACATGCGCCATTGTTTCCCTTATCAAGACCAAACTTAACAATATGATTGACTATGGACATACACAACCCTAGATATAATACCCGTATCCTTCAAATCAACACCGACCGCTCCAAAACTTCCTTTAACGAATTCCTCTCCTTCTTCATCAACAGCCCACACACCGTCGCCCTGGTGTCCGAGCCGTACACGGGGGCGGGGAACGAGGTCAAGGCCATCACGGGGCTGGGTATATTCCAGTTCCCGTGCGGCCCAACTGGGAGAGTCAAGGCCTGTATCGTGGTTAAGAACCAGTCCACATTCTTGGGCCTCTCCCAGTACTCCACCCCCAATCTCTGTGTGGTTCGGACACAACTCAGTCACCAACAGATACTCATCGCCTCCGCCTACATCGAACCTAACGTCGATGAGGCGGATACACTACACTCAATAGAACATCTTCTCTCCGACAACACCAACACTCGCTGCATTCTCGGCGGCGACTTTAATGGCTGGCACCCACTCTGGGGGAGCGCCCGCGCGAACGCCAGAGGGAACGACGTCATCGAGTTGTCCCTCGCCCAAGACCTACAAGTGTGCAATGTGGGAGACACACCCACATTTGAGACAATCACGCACGGTCGCGCTCGCTCCTCCATCATAGACATCACACTTGTGTCCTCGTCCATTCTCGATCACATCACTGACTGGAAGGTGAACCTAGACGTATGTCCGTCTTCACAACACAATGCAATAGACTTCACATATACTCACTGTCACACTCACACACCTACGCACTCTCCACAATTCACCAACACATCCACCTTCCGCTACAAAAGCAACAAGGCTAATTGGAGACTCTTCAAGGATTCAATTAGCACATTACTCACTTGCAGTGACACCCTCGACACAAACATCCAAGCACTAGACACATGTCAATTGGAAGACTTCATTGATACTATCACCGAAACCATCCACACCGCCTGCGGGAGCTCTATGCCCATCAGGTCGTCTGGTTCGGGATATAAGCCTCCTTGGTGGACGGGGTCCTTGGAGGACCTCAAGCAGGAGGTCATACACACCCACCACAAACTACACGCGGCCAAGAAGTCTCGCCAACCGCTGGACTCCTTGGCCCAACAGTTACACGCACTAAAGGCGAAATACGCCGCCGCACTGAAAGCGGAGTCGACTTCCCACTTCAAGGAGTTCTGTGAACTCCAAACGAAGGAGAACGTTTGGTCTTTGACCAATCGTCTTCTCAGGGAATCGGCTCCACGACGACCACCTGTCACGCTCAAAGTCGGCGGCCGCTACACCACAGACCCAGTCGATACTGCTAACGCCCTACTCGACCACTTTTACCCGGACGACATAATCGACGATGACGTTCGACACGACCTGAGGGCTCACACTAGGGACTTCCCTGAGACTCCCGATGACCTCCCCTTCACTGAGGGAGAGATTCTGGAGGCACTCAAGGGAATGCACCCGAAGAGAGCCCCCGGACTCGACGGACTGACTTCTGACATTTGTCTACAGTTCTTCCTCTCCTTTCCCCGACTTTTAACCGACCTAATGAATCGTTGCCTCTCCCTCCAACACTTTCCTCGACAGTGGAAGAGAGCCTACGTGAAGATCATCCCGAAACCAAATAAGACTGACCATACGGACTTGACGGGTTACAGACCTATTGGCCTGTTGCCTGTGTTCGGAAAGCTTCTCGAGAAGCTCTTTATCGGCCGAGTGACCTACGTCGCGGACAAGGCCGGTAAATTGAGCAAGAGGCAATTCGGGTTCAGGCCGCAGACCAATACGACGGCTGCCATTAACTCAGCCATTGAAGCCGTCCGACAAGCCAAGACCGACAAACTGATGACAGTCGCGGTGTCTCTAGACATTAAAGCCGCATTTGACAATGCCTGGTGGCCTGCTCTCTTCCACCGGCTGCGGCATATCGACTGCCCACGTAACATCTTTGGACTCATCAACAGCTACACACAATCACGTACAGTCATTCTTGACCATGCCTGCTCTAGGGTCTCTAAGACCCTGTCAAAGGGTTGTATCCAAGGCTCGACTTGCGGTCCTCACTTGTGGAACATCATCCTAGATGAGCTATTGGAGATCGACCTGCCTCCGGGCTGTCGCGTCCAGGCCTTCGCGGATGATGTCCTTCTGATCGCATCGGCCGAATCGGCGCCTGATCTGCAGGACAACATTAACGCCGCACTGCAGACAATCACAGCGTGGGGCGAGGGGGTTAAACTCTCCTTTAGCCCCACCAAAACACAGGCCTTGGCCTTTAGCCCCAAGGCCAAACAGATACACCTCACCATGAACTCGCACACGATCCACTTCCAGAAGAGCATCAAATTACTTGGTGTGATTCTGGACGAAAAACTTAACTTTCATGAACACGTACATCACGTTATCGACAAGGCCACAAAAATTTTCCAGAGACTCTCGTTGTACTGCAGACACACATGGGGGGCCCACCCCGAGAATATTCGTACAATTTACTTACAGGTTATCCAACCTATCATTACATACGCCGCCGGAGTTTGGGGACATGTGGCTGATAAGAAGTGCGTGAGGAAGAGGCTGCTTAGCATGCAGAGGACCTTCGCTCTTAGGGCCATCAGAGGGTTTAGGACTGTGTCCACCTCTGCGGCCCTCGCGCTCGCCTTGTTCACCCCCCTGGACCTTAAAGTCAAAGAGGTGAACCGGGTCGAAACCACCCGCCTTTCTGGCGTGTCCCCCCTACTTCCAGCTGACATCACACTGGAGCTTCCAACTCCTCCACATCTTCTCTTACATCCAGCACACAGACAGGCACCTGTCACACACCCCGACCTCTGGACCGTCGATAAGGTCCAGGAATTCCAGACAAAACTTCACCCTCAAACCACCCACATTTATACAGATGGGAGCAAACTTGAGGACGGTGCTGTGGGGGCCGCCTTCGTCGCTTACGGCGAGGGGCAACGCCCGGTCAGCAAGAAGTTCAAGCTTCATGACAGCTGTTCTGTCTTTCAAGCTGAACTTCTAGCCGTTCTCAAGGCTTGCGAGTGGGCTTCTTCCCAGAATCACACACACGCGGTTATCTATACAGATTCGAGAGCCGCCATTCTCGCCACCCAGAACCGCAGCAACACACACCCCTTAGTCGCGCAGACGCACGCCACTATTCATAACGCCCCCGGGACCATAGAGCTTGTGTGGGTCAAGGCCCATGTCGGTATAGCCGGTAACGAGGCTGCCGACACCGCCGCAAAGCGGGCGGCCAAGCTCCACAAGGCCCCGGACTACTCACACTTCCCGATGTCATACATCAAACACTCTACACGTACTCACCACGCCTCAGTTTGGCAGTCGCGATACGACAGCGAGCCACAAGGACAACACACTAAGCATCTTCTCCCGTCAATCAGAGACATCAAACAGCTACACTCACTCACAGACACTACCTTTACACTCACACAAACACTTACCGGTCACAGCTACACTCGACACTACCTCCACAAGTTCGGGATTTCCGGCAATAACACCTGCCCTTGCGACGGCGCCTCGGTTCAGACCCTGGACCACGTGCTCAGGGAATGCCCTAGGTTTGCCGTCGCACGACTCGACCACCAGATACTCTGTGGCTGCTTCGGGGTTGGCGCCTTTGACGTAGCGTCGCTCTTGAAGCATGGGGCCACTATTAACTCATATGCAAAACTTGCTAACATTGTAATTACCCGATTAAAATCTTTTAATAGCACGTAAGACATTGTACATACCACCATTGTAAATATTTACCCTCCTGTATATTATTGTATCTGTGTTTTTACCATTGTTTTTTTTTACCATTTACTTGTTCGTGTATTTACCATTTTCAATTTTGTAATGTATTTTATCACTTTTAAATCTTGTCGTGCATTTTATAATTTTTCAATGTGACGTGTATTTTACCATTTCCCAACTTTGTATGTATTTCTTATGATGACTCACTTATTATTTTCTAAATATTTATAATTGTTATTTTAAGTTTACTTTATATATATTAAAAAAAAAAAAAAAAAAAAAACTGAACGTATATGCAAAACATAACAATTTTAAGAGTATTTATAAAAAAAAAAAAAAAAAAAAAAAAAAAAAAAAAAAAAAAAAAAAAAAAAAAAAAAAAAAAAAAAAAAATTTAACATTTTATTATTGTTTTACACTATAGTTTGTAATTTTGTTTGTGTATATATCTGTATATATTCCATAATGTTCCACTTTGTTGTTTGTTGTTGTTTTCTATATTGTGTGTTTTTATTATTTTATATTCTTGCTGTATGTTGTAAAAAAAAAAAAAAAAAAAAAAAAAAAAAAAAAAAAAAAAAAAAAAAAAAAAAAAAATATTGCAATATATATACAAAATAACAATTCTTAAAAGTATTTATTTAAAAAAAAAAAAAAAAAAAAAAAAAAAAAAAAAAAAAAAAAAAAAAAAAAAAAACATGCCCATTTTTTATACACATTTTATTGTTTTGCTTTATAGTTTTAAGATTCCCTGTAACTCTGTTTGTTTGTATATATTTTTATATTTCATAAGGCTCAATTTTGTTTTTCACACTGTATGTCTTTTTACTTTATATTCTTGTTGTATGTTATATGTATTCATCACTCATCCTCATTTCATCTTTTGTGCACCAAAGTGTCGAGTGGACATTGTATCAAATCGCATATTCCACTCGGCACTTCTGCATCACATTTTCATTCCCCCTACACCATCTTACAAAAATAAAAAATCCCCCTCTGAAAAACTTATTTTACACTAATGCTGCGACTGCGAGCGCTCAGAACATGGAAGGGCGGGCTGATCCAGTCCGTCCCCCACCGGTTATGAGCGCTCGCAGTCAAAGCCTAAAAACAACGTATTTAGGAAAAAAAAAAAAAAAAAAAAAAAAAAAACCTAACCTAACCTAACCTAACCTAACCTAACCTAACCTAACCTAACCTAACCTAACCTAACCTAACCTAACCTAACCTAACCTAACCTAACCTAACCTAACCTAACCTAACCTAACCTAACCTAACCTAACCTAACCTAACCTAACCTAACCTAACCTAACCTAACCTAACCTAACCTAACCTAACCTAACCTAACCTAACCTAACCTAACCTAACCTAACCTAACCTAACCTAACCTAACCTAACCTAACCTAACCTAACCTAACCTAACCTAACCTAACCTAACCTAACCTAACCTAACCTAACCTAACCTAACCTAACCTAACCTAACCTAACCTAACCTAACCTAACCTAACCTAACCTAACCTAACCTAACCTAACCTAACCTAACCTAACCTAACCTAACCTAACCTAACCTAACCTAACCTAACCTAACCTAACCTAACCTAACCTAACCTAACCTAACCTAACCTAACCTAACCTAACCTAACCTAACCAGTCATCACCCAGCTCCCGTAGCGTCAACACGCGTCCCTTTGTCAATAAAAACGCTCCGCGGCTTTTATTTCGCCTTCAAAACTTATAAAAATCACAAAAACGGTTAAAGTTAACCGAATTAAGTGATATTTACGTCAATTCAGTGCTAAAAAACTCACGCAACACGCTAGTGTCATTTGTTTTTCTCGGAAAACCTCAGGAAATTTTCTATTCAAGTGAAAAGTTAAAAAACAGTGCTTTCAAAAACTTAAAATAGAAACGCTGCTCGATTTTGAGTGACGACCCCTAGTTTTTTTATATTCATTAGCTGCGCCCTATCGAGACCCTTCGTTTAAGACATCATTCAGATTTTTCCGACTTACAGTTTCCTTTTTATAGCAAATTTTCCGAATTAGGGCGTGGTCGAAAAAACTTTTCTGGGTGAGTTTTCAAAAATCTAAATATACAGTGCTGTGCTACTCTAAAAGACCTTCTCATAACTGTTTATTTTTCAAAAATCCGATTAATTTTGTAAAAGTTACGACTGTTTTAGTGAGAGTGATTTTTTTGCTACAACTTCAAACTCTTATATCTTTTTTTCTAAAGTGACGACCCCAAATTTTTTTAATTTCATTATATTCAGCATCTAAAGACCTTTCGATAGACATATTTTTTATAATTTTAGTGCTTAAATTCAGTGAGTTATTCCTCATTTACTAAAGAGAGGAGTTTTCTTTCATTTTCTCGCTCCGGAAAATCGTCAGAGTTTTTCCAAAAACGCAGTTACGTAGGCAGTGCCAAGACAATTCCAAAACTGTTTTTTGTTTTAAAATCGGACAATTAATTAACTTTTTACGCATAATTTTATACTTGACCTAGATAATTTTAAATTTTAAGTTCATGTCGTAGTTCATAAGAAATTTTGTAAAAGTAAGTTGCCCAGTTTTTATTAATATTAGTATATGTTTTATTCATTTTCTCATATTTCTCCCTTTCATTATAAACTATTAGCATTTAAATTTTATTTTATTAATTAATATTATTTTAACTTAATTTTATTTCCATAATTTCATCATTAAATATCATATTTAATATAAATATCTATCACATTTATTATCCCTTAAGTAGTTTATGTCTTATTTAAAATAATTATAATTAATATATTCCTCTTTTCATTTTTTATTTTCATATTTCTGGTCATTTCACATATTTCAATATTCCTATATAACTCTTACTACGACATTCCAACTCCCCTACCAACCACTTGGAGTCGCTGCCGATCCCATTCTGGAAAGTTCTAACGTGTAGTAGTCATATTAGATTCAGGTCCATTTACATATTTCCCAGTTTCCAGTTTTTTCTTAAGTTTACGTCCAAATAGTTTATTTTACATTTTATTTTAATTTTATTTTCACTCACCACACCCTCCCCTACTGTATATATACTCCCATGATCTTTATTATTTACAGTTTTTAAAGTTAGCATCCGGACATTTTTCCCTTATAAATATTTCATACTTTACTACGACATACTCAGTTGCTGCCACCAGCCACCAGGCGGCGCCGCTTTTCGTAGTATTGCTCTTAATATATTTATTTATTATCCTTCTGAACAATATCTATTTAAAGTAACATATGTAATAGTATAAAAATAGCCCATAGTCCTTTTTATTATATTTTTAGAACCTTTCCACACCTCTTAGTTAGTTAATTTACTGGAATTCCATTTTATTTATAGAACTTTCTAGAACTCCTTAGTTTTATCACATCCTTTGGCCACCAGATGGCTGTTTTTTAAAAATTTTGATACTTTTCAGTAATTTACGTTTATTTTATTTAATGCAGATATTTATGCACCCCAATTAGTATATTTAAGTGTCTTTCCCTCTTATCTATCTAATTATTAGTATTTCAAACATAATAGTATCTCCGTTTATTAAATATTCACATTTATTCCATATTTTCCATAGAACCTTCTAGAATTCTTTAGTTTTGTTTCATCCTTTGGCCACTAGATGGCTGTTTTTTAAAAATTTTGATACTTTTCATTAATTTACGTTTATTTTATTTAATTCAGATATTTACATATTCCATTTAATATATTTAAGTGTCTTTCCCTTTTATCTATCTAATTATTAGTATTTCAAACATAATAGCATCTCCTTTTATTAAATATTCACATTTATTCCATATTTTCCATAGAACCTTCTAGAATTCTTTAGTTTTGTTTTATCCTTTGGCCACCAGATGGCTGTTTTTTAAAAATTTTGCATCCTTTGGCCACTAGATGGCTGTTTTTTAAAAAAAAAAAAATTTTGATACTTTTCATTAATTTACGTTTATTTTATTTAATTCAGATATTTACATATTCCATTTAATATATTTAAGTGTCTTTCCCTTTTATCTATCTAATTATTAGTATTTCAAACATAATAGTATCTCCGTTTATTAAATATTCACATTTATTCCATATTTTCCATAGAACCTTCTAGAATTCTTTAGTTTTGTTTCATCCTTTGGCCACTAGATGGCTGTTTTTTAAAAATTTTGATACTTTTCATTAATTTACGTTTATTTTATTTAATTCAGATATTTACATATTCCATTTAATATATCTAAGTGTCTTTCCCTTTTATCTATCTAATTATTAGTATTTCAAACATAATAGCATCTCCTTTTATTAAATATTCACATTTATTCCATATTTTCCATAGAACCTTCTAGAATTCTTTAGTTTTGTTTTATCCTTTGGCCATCAGATGGCTGTTTTTTAAAAATTTTTGCATCCTTTGGCCACTAGATGGCTGTTTTTTAAAAAAAATTTTGATACTTTTCATTAATTTACGTTTATTTTATTTAATTCAGATATTTACATATTCCATTTAATATATTTAAGTGTCTTTCCCTTTTATCTATCTAATTATTAATATTTCAAACATAATAGCATCTCCTTTTATTAAATATTCACATTTATTCCATATTTTCCATAGAACCTTCTAGAATTCTTTAGTTTTGTTTCATCCTTTGGCCACTAGATGGCTGTTTTTTAAAAATTTTGACCCTTTTCACTTATTTATGTTTATCTCATTTAATTCATATATTTACGTACTCGTATAGTTATATTTAGGCAGCATTCCCTTTTATATATCTTATTATTAGCATCTTACACACAATAGTATATCCATTTATTAAATATTTAAATATTAAATTCTTAACACTCCCAGTTTCCCACCCCATCTTTAGAGGGCGCTGCTCCAAGCGGTCCGTCTCCTTTAGCGCCCAAACTACTCGCCACCAGGGGGCGGTCATATTAAATAATTATTTTTATCCTTTCTATTTATTTATTTTATTTGCACATAATATTATCAGTTATTATTATCCTTTTATTCTATCTTTATAATATATTTTCTGAGCATTACTTACTTAATTGCACTTTTGGTTTAAAATCTTATTGTCCAATTCCAATTGGATTATCCTAACTAGACTTATATTCTTATTAGACTTATTTGCTGTTATTTCTTATTAGATATAGACTTGTAATTTCAAATTAGATTTTATTTCTTATTAGTCATATTTTGTCATTTACTCTTGTTAGACTAAGTTTTGTTTTTCTTATTAGTTTTAATTTAAATTTTTAGTCTAATTTCATTAATATGTTTTTAAAATTTTATCTTTTACATTTTAATAATTGTACCTAGTGTCTAGTTAGTGTAAGTTTAGTTTAAGTAATTGGACTTTTAAACCGCCACTAAGTGCGCCGACATGGCCCCACCTACCAACCCCAAGCCCCTCCCGGCGTTCGCTGAGGACGTGACAGACGCGTCCTCCTTAGAGGCCATCATTACCACCCTCACCACTGAAATCATCTCAACGGTGGGCTCGGCTAAGAGCGTCACCGCGGCCTCCAAGGCATTCATTATGCAGGCCTCGGAGGAAATCAGAAGAGCGGTGACGCACTTCTCCAAAATCAATGCCGCTTCATCTACTACTCCGAGCCCAGACGCGTCTACCACTGCGCCCCAGTGGGAGGCTCATTTTAAGGAGCAGATCGCGGCCTGCGTTCGCCAGGAGGTGGGCTCCTGCGTTAGGGAGGAGGTGGCTAAACTCAGGCCGCTTCTCACTCGCCCTAGCGCGCCCCTCCCACCCGCTCCTGCTCCCGCTGTCGCCGCTGCTGCACCAGCTGCCGCCGCTGCTGCACCCGCGAGAGCTGCGCGCCCAAAGCGGGCTGCTGCTGCTCCCGCCACACCCTCGGCTGCCCCTACGGCCCCTGCGGCCACCGGGGCACTTACCTACGCCCAACAGGCGAGGCGTCCGGCACCGCTCAGGCGAGCACCGGCTCCCGTATCACCAGCTCCTGTCGCCGCTCAACCCAAGACTAACCGTCCGGCCATCGTGGTGGCCACCAAGCACCCATCTAAATCCAGGCAGGAGGTAGTGGAGGCTTTCCGGAAGAGCATTTCCTTCCGGAAATGCACCTACGCTCCTGCCAAGGTATCTAGTATATCCAACAATAAGATTAGGGTAGAGTTCGACAGTCCAGCCGACAGGGACGATGCCCTCAAGCGTCTGTCCAACTCTCCTGAAGCCACCGTTACCGCCGAATCCGCTAAGAAACTTCGCCCCATGCTGCTGCTGAAGGGCATCAGCCCCGACATGGCCCCGGAGGATCTGGTGAGTACTATACTCACCCAGAATCCCGAACTCAACAGCTACACACACACGGACCTTACATTCAAATTTAAGAGAGCTAACAACCGCAGCACTATTCTTTACAACGCCGTCCTTGTGGCTAACCCAGCTATCTGGCATGACCTAGTTAAGATTGTCCGGGTTCGCCTGGACCATCAACGGGTTCATGTTGAACCCTTCTTACCATTTTTACAATGCAAAACGTGCCTCCAATTTGGACACACCCATAAACACTGCCAAACTGAAGCCAGACACTGCGCTCACTGCGCGTCACACACCCACACCATCGACACCTGCCCGACTAAGGACGACAACAAACCCAGCTGCTATAACTGTACAATCCACAATACAAAGTTTGCCAACAAATATAACACGACTCACAGGGCAACGTCACAGACATGCGCCATTGTTTCCCTTATCAAAACCAAACTTAATAATATGATCGATTATGGACATACACAACCCTAAGTATAATACCCGTATCCTTCAAATCAACACCGACCGTTCCAAAACCTCCTTCAATGAATTCCTTTCCTTTTTCATTAACAGCCCACACACCGTCGCCCTGGTGTCCGAGCCGTACACGGGGGCGGGGAACGAGGTCAAGGCCATCACGGGGCTGGGTATATTCCAGTTCCCGTGCGGCCCTACTGGGAGAGTCAAGGCCTGTATCGTGGTTAAGAACCAATCCACATTCTTGGGCCTCTCCCAGTACTCCACCCCCAATCTCTGTGTGGTTCGGACACAACTCAGCCACCAACAAATACTCATCGCCTCCGCCTACATCGAACCTAACGTCGATGAAGCGGATACACTACACTCACTAGAACATCTTCTCTCCGACAACACCAACACTCGCTGCATTCTCGGCGGCGACTTTAATGGCTGGCACCCACTCTGGGGGAGCGCTCGCGCGAACGCCAGAGGGAACGACGTCATAGAGTTGTCCCTCGCCCAAGACCTACAAGTGTGCAATGTGGGAGACACACCCACATTTGAGACAATCACGCACGGTC
Organism: Mechanitis messenoides; assembly: GCA_959347415.1. Lineage (NCBI taxonomy): Eukaryota > Metazoa > Arthropoda > Insecta > Lepidoptera > Nymphalidae > Mechanitis > Mechanitis messenoides. Next base: position 45,749 of record OY365762.1, read on the forward strand.
GCGCTCGCTCCTCCATCATTGACATCACACTTGTGTCTTCGTCCATCCACGATCACATCACTGACTGGAAGGTGAACCTAGACGTATGTCCGTCTTCACAACACAATGCAATAGACTTTACATATACTCACTGTCACACTCACACATCTACGCACTCTCCACTATTCACCAACACATCCACCTTCCGCTACAAAAGCAACAAGGCTAATTGGAGACTCTTCAAGGATTCAATTAGCACATTACTCACTTGCAGTGACACCCTCGACACAGACATCCAAGCACTAGACACATGTCAATTGGAAGACTTCATTGATACTATCACCGAAACCATCCACACTGCCTGCGGGAGCTCTATGCCCATCAGGTCGTCTGGTTCGGGATATAAGCCTCCTTGGTGGACGGGGTCCTTGGAGGACCTCAAGCAGGAGGTCATACACACCCACCACAAACTACACGCGGCCAAAAAGTCTCGCCAACCGCTGGACTCCTTGGCCCAACAGTTACACGCACTAAAGGCGAAATACGCCGCCGCACTGAAAGCGGAGTCGACTTCCCACTTCAAGGAGTTCTGTGAACTCCAAACGAAGGAGAACGTTTGGTCTTTGACCAATCGTCTTCTCAGGGAATCGGCTCCACGACGACCACCTGTCACGCTCAAGGTCGGCGGCCGCTACACCACAGACCCAGTCGATACTGCCAACGCCCTACTCGACCACTTTTACCCGGACGACATAATCGACGATGACGTTCGACACGACCTGAGGGCTCACACTAGGGACTTCCCTGAGACTCCCGATGACCTCCCCTTCACTGAGGGAGAGATTCTGGAGGCACTCAAGGGAATGCACCCGAAGAGAGCCCCCGGACTCGACGGACTGACTTCTGACATTTGTCTACAGTTTTTCCTCTCCTTTCCCCGACTATTAACCGACTTAATGAATCGCTGCCTCTCCCTCCAACATTTCCCTCGACAGTGGAAGAGAGCCTACGTAAAGATCATCCCCAAACCAAACAAGACTGACCATACGGACTTGACCGGTTACAGACCTATTGGCCTGTTGCCTGTGTTCGGAAAGCTTCTCGAGAAGCTCTTTATCGGCCGAGTGACCTACGTCGCGGACAAGGCCGGTAAATTGAGCAAGAAGCAATTCGGGTTCAGGCCGCAGACCAATACGACGGCTGCCATTAACTCAGCCATTGAAGCCGTCCGACAAGCCAAGACCGACAAACTTATGACAGTCGCGGTGTCTCTAGACATTAAAGCCGCATTTGACAACGCCTGGTGGCCTGCTCTCTTCCACCGGCTGCGGCATATCGACTGCCCACGCAACATCTTTGGACTCATCAACAGCTACACACAATCACGTACAGTCATTCTTGACCATGCCTGCTGTAGGGTCTCTAAGACCCTGTCAAAGGGTTGTATCCAAGGCTCGACTTGCGGTCCTCACTTGTGGAACATCATCCTAGATGAGCTATTGGAGATCGACTTGCCTCCGGGCTGTCGCGTCCAGGCCTTCGCGGATGATGTCCTTCTGATCGCATCGGCCAAATCGGCGCCTGATCTGCAGGACAACATTAACGCCGCACTGCAGACAATCACAGCGTGGGGCGAGGGGGTTAAACTCTCCTTTAGCCCCACCAAAACACAGGCCTTGGCCTTTAGCCCCAAGGCCAAACAGATACACCTCATCATGAACTCGCACACGATTCACTTCCAGAAGAGCATCAAATTACTTGGTGTGATTCTGG
>OY365762.1:52500-62500 GCA_959347415.1 Mechanitis messenoides
CCTAACCTAACCTAACCTAACCTAACCTAACCTAACCTAACCTAACCTAACCTAACCTAACCTAACCTAACCTAACCTAACCTAACCTAACCTAACCTAACCTAACCTAACCTAACCTAACCTAACCTAACCTAACCTAACCTAACCTAACCTAACCTAACCTAACCTAACCTAACCTAACCTAACCTAACCTAACCTAACCTAACCTAACCTAACCTAACCTAACCTAACCTAACCTAACCTAACCTAACCTAACCTAACCTAACCTAACCTAACCTAACCTAACCTAACCTAACCTAACCTAACCTAACCTAACCTAACCTAACCTAACCTAACCTAACCTAACCTAACCTAACCTAACCTAACCTAACCTAACCTAACCTAACCTAACCTAACCTAACCTAACCTAACCTAACCTAACCTAACCTAACCTAACCTAACCTAACCTAACCTAACCTAACCTAACCTAACCTAACCTAACCTAACCTAACCTAACCTAACCTAACCTAACCTAACCTAACCTAACCTAACCTAACCTAACCTAACCTAACCTAACCTAACCTAACCTAACCTAACCTAACCTAACCTAACCTAACCTAACCTAACCTAACCTAACCTAACCTAACCTAACCTAACCTAACCTAACCTAACCTAACCTAACCTAACCTAACCTAACCTAACCTAACCTAACCTAACCTAACCTAACCTAACCTAACCTAACCTAACCTAACCAGTCATCACCCAGCTCCCGTAGCGTCAACACGCGTCCCTGTATCAATAAAAACGCTCCGCGACACTCATTCCGCCTTCTAAACTGGAAAAAATTGCAAAAACGGTAAAAGTTATCGGAATTAAGTGAAATTGGTGTCAATTCAGTGCCAAAAAACTCACGCAACACGCTAGTGTCATTTGTTTTTCTCGGAAAACCTCAGGAAATTTTCTATTCAAGTGAAAAGTTAAAAAACAGTGCTTTCAAAACTTAAAATAGAAACGCTGCTCGATTTTGAGTGACGACCCCTAGTTTTTTTATATTCATTAGCTGCGCCCTATCGAGACCCTTCGTTTAAGACATCATTCAGATTTTTCCGACTTACAGTTTCCTTTTTAAAGCAAATTTTCCGAATTAGGGCGTGGTCGAAAAAACTTTTCTGGGTGAGTTTTCAAAAATCTAAATATACAGTGCTGTGCTACTCTAAAAGACCTTCTCATAACTGTTTATTTTTCAAAAATCCGTATATTTTTGTAAAAGTTACGACTGTTTTAGTGAGAGTGATTTTTTGCTACAACTTCAAACTCTTATATCTTTTTTTCTAAAGTGACGACCCCAAATTTTTTTAATTTCATTATATTCAGCATCTAAATACCTTTCGATAGACATATTTTTTATAATTTTAGTGCTTAAATTCAGTGAGTTATTCCTCATTTACTAAAGAGAGGAGTTTTCTTTCATTTTCTCGCTCCGGAAAATCGTCAGAGTTTTTCCAAAAACGCAGTTACGTAGGCAGTGCCAAGACAATTCCAAAACTGTTTTTAGTTTTAAAATCGGACAATTAATTAACTTTTTACGCATAATTTTATACTTGACCTAGATAATTTTAAATTTTAAGTTCATGTCGTAGTTCATAAGAAATTTTGTAAAAGTAATTTGCCCAGTTTTTATTAATATTAGTATATGTTTTATTCATTTTCTCATATTTCTCCCTTTCATTATAAACTATTAGCATTTAAATTTTATTTTATTAATTAATATTATTTTAACTTAATTTTATTTCCATAATTTCATCATTAAATATCATATCTAATATAAATATCTATCACATTTATTATCCCTTAAGTAGTTTATGTCTTATTTAAAATAATTATAATTAATATATTCCTCTTTTCATTTTTTTATTTTCATATTTCTGGTCATTTCACATATTTCAATATTCTTATATAACTCTTACTACGACATTCCAACTCCCCTACCAACCACTTGGAGTCGCTGCCGATCCCATTCTGGAAAGTTCTAACGTGTAGTAGTCATATTAGATTCAGGTCCATTTACATATTTCCCAGTTTCCAGTTTTTTCTTAAGTTTACGTCCAAATAGTTTATTTTACATTTTATTTTAATTTTATTTTCACTCACCACACCCTCCCCTACTGTATATATACTCCCATGATCTTTATTATTTACAGTTTTTAAAGTTAGCATCCGGACATTTTTCCCTTATAAATATTTCATACTTTACTACGACATACTCAGTTGCTGCCACCAGCCACCAGGCGGCGCCGCTTTTCGTAGTATTGCTCTTAATATATTTATTTATTATCCTTCTGAACAATATCTATTTAAAGTAACATATGTAATAGTATAAAAATAGCCTATAGTCCTTTTTATTATATTTTTAGAACCTTTCCACACCTCTTAGTTAGTTAATTTACTGAAATTCCATTTTATTTATAGAACTTTCTAGAACTTCTTAGTTTTATCACATCCTTTGGCCACTAGATGGCTGTTTTTTAAAAATTTTGATACTTTTTAGTTATTTACGTTTATTTTATTTAATGCAGATATTTACATACCCCAACTAGTATATTTAAGTGTCTTTCCCTCTTATCTATCTAATTATTAGTATTTCAAACATAATAGCATCTCCGTTTATTAAATATTCACATTTATTCTATATTTTCCATAGAACCTTCTAGAATTCTTTAGTTTTGTTTCATCCTTTGGCCACCAGATGGCTGTTTTTTAAAAATTTTTGATACTTTTCAGTAATTTTCGTTTATTTTATTTAATGCAGATATTTACGCACCCCAATTAGTATATTTAAGTGTCTTTCCCTCTTATCTATCTAATTATTAGTATTTCAAACATAATAGCATCTCCGTTTATTAAATATTCACATTTATTCCATATTTTCCATAGAACCTTCTAGAATTCTTTAGTTTTGTTTCATCCTTTGGCCACTAGATGGCTGTTTTTTAAAAATTTTGATACTTTTCATTAATTTACGTTTATTTTATTTAATTCAGATATTTACATATTCCATTTAATATATTTAAGTGTCTTTCCCTTTTATCTATCTAATTATTAGTATTTCAAATATAATAGCATCTCCTTCTATTAAATATTCACACTTATTCCATATTTTCCATAGAACCTTCTAGAATTCTTTAGTTTTGTTTCATCCTTTGGCCACCAGATGGCTGTTTTTTAAAAAAAAAAATTTTGATACTTTTCAGTAATTTACGTTCATTTTATTTAATGCAGATATTTACGCACCCCAATTAGTATATTTAAGTGTCTTTCCCTCTTATCTATCTAATTATTAGTATTTCAAACATAATAGCATCTCCGTTTATTAAATATTCACATTTATTCTATATTTTCCATAGAACCTTCTAGAATTCTTTAGTTTTGTTTCATCCTTTGGCCACCAGATGGCTGTTTTTTAAAAATTTTGATACTTTTCATTAATTTACGTTTATTTTAATTAATTCAGATATTTACATATTCCATTTAATATATTTAAGTGTCTTTCCCTTTTATCTATCTAATTATTAATATTTCAAACATAATAGCTTCTCCATTTCCTAAATATTCATACTTTTATTCCAAATTATCCATAGAACCTTCTAGAATCCTTTAGTTTTGTCACATCCTTTGGCCACTAGATGGCTGTTTTTTAAAAATTTTGACCCTTTTCACTTATTTATGTTTATCTCATTTAATCCATATATTTACGTACTCGTATAATTATATTTAGGCAGCATTCCCTTTTATATATCTTATTATTAGCATTTTACACATAATAGTATATCCATTTATTAAATATTTAAATATTAAAATCTTAACACTCCCAGTTTCCCACCCCATCTTTAGAGGGCGCTGCTCCAAGCGGTCCGTCTCCTTTTAGCGCCCAAACCACTCGCCACCAGGGGGCGGTCATATTAAATAATTCTTTTTATCTTTTCTATTTATTTATTTTATTTGCAGATAATATTATCATTTATTATTATCCTTTTATTCTATCTCTATAATATATTTTCTGAGCATTACTTACTTTACTGCACTTTTGGTTTTAAAATCTTATTGTTCAATTCCAATTGGATTATCCTAACTGGACTTATATTCTTATTAGACTTATTTTCTGTTATTTCTTATTAGATATAGACTTGTAATTTCAAATTAGATTTTATTTCTTATTAGTCATATATTGTCATTTACTCTTGTTAGACTAAGTTTTATTTTTCTTATTAGTTTTAATTTAAATTTTTAGTCTAATTTCATTAATATGTTTTTAAAATTTTATCTTTTACATTTTAATAATTGTACCTAGTGTCTAGTTAGTGTAAGTTTAGTTTAAATAATTGGACTTTTACATAATTGGACTTTTAAACCATCGACATGGCCCCACCTACCATCCCCAAGCCCCTTCCGGCGTTCGCCGAGGACGTGACGGACGCGTCCTCGTTAGAGGCCACTATTACCACCCTCACCACCGAAATCATCTCAACGGTGGGCTCGGCTAAGAGCGTCACCGCGGCCTCCAAGGCCTTCATTATGCAGGCCTCGGAAGAGATCAGAAGAGCGGTGACGCACTTCTCCAAAATCAATGCAGCTTCATCTACTACTCCGAGCTCAGACGCGTCTACAACTGCGCCCCAGTGGGAGGCTCATTTTAAGGAGCAGATCGCGTCCTGCGTTCGACAGGAGGTGGGCGCCTGCGTTAGGGAGGAGGTGGCCAAGCTCAGGCCGCTTCTCGCTCGCCCTAGCGCGCCCCTCCCACCCGCTCCTGCTCCCGCTGTCGCCGCTGCTGCACCTTCTCCGTCCGCCAGGACCGCGCCAGCACCCGCGAGAGCTGCGCGCCCAAAGCGGGCTGCTGCAGCTCCCGCCACACCCTCGGCCGCCCCTACGGCCCCTGCGGCCACCGGGGCGCTTACCTACGCCCAACAGGCGAGTCGTCCGGCACCGCTCAGGCGAGCACCGGCTCCCGCACCACCAGCTCCTGTCGCCGCTCAACCCAAGATTAACCGACCCGCCATCGTGGTGGCCACCAAGCAACCCGCCAAATCCAGGCAGGAGGTAGTGGAGGCTTTCCGGAAGAGTATTTCCTTCCGGAAAAGCACCTACGCTCCTGCCAAGGTATCTAGTATATCCAACAATAAGATTAGGGTAGAGTTCGACAGTCCAGCTGACAGGGACGATGCCCTCAAGCGTCTGTCCAACTCTCCTGAAGCCACCGTTACCGCCGAATCCGCTAAGAAACTTCGCCCCATGCTGCTGCTGAAGGGCATCAGCCCCGACATGGCCCCGGAGGATCTGGTGAGTACTATACTCACCCAGAATCCCGAACTCAACAGCTACACACACACGGACCTTACATTCAAATTTAAGAGAGCTAACAACCGCAGCACTATTCTTTACAACGCCGTCCTTGTGGCTAACCCAGCTATCTGGCATGACCTAGTTAAGATTGTCCGGGTTCGCCTGGACCATCAACGGGTTCATGTTGAACCCTTCTTACCATTTTTACAATGCAAAACGTGCCTCCAATTTGGACACACCCATAAACACTGCCAAACTGAAGCCAGACACTGCGCTCACTGCGCGTCACACACCCACACCATCGACACCTGCCCGACTAAGGACGACAACAAACCCAGCTGCTATAACTGTACAATCCACAATACAAAGTTTGCCAACAAATATAACACGACTCACAGGGCAACGTCACAGACATGCGCCATTGTTTCCCTTATCAAAACCAAACTTAATAATATGATCGATTATGGACATACACAACCCTAAGTATAATACCCGTATCCTTCAAATCAACACCGACCGTTCCAAAACCTCCTTCAATGAATTCCTTTCCTTTTTCATTAACAGCCCACACACCGTCGCCCTGGTGTCCGAGCCGTACACGGGGGCGGGGAACGAGGTCAAGGCCATCACGGGGCTGGGTATATTCCAGTTCCCGCGCGGCCCTACTGGGAGAGTCAAGGCCTGTATCGTGGTTAAGAACCAGTCCACATTCTTGGGCCTCTCCCAGTACTCCACCCCCAATCTCTGTGTGGTTCGGACACAACTCAGCCACCAACAAATACTCATCGCCTCCGCCTACATCGAACCTAACGTCGATGAAGCGGATACACTACACTCACTAGAACATCTTCTCTCCGACAACACCAACACTCGCTGCATTCTCGGCGGCGACTTTAATGGCTGGCACCCACTCTGGGGGAGCGCTCGCGCGAACGCCAGAGGGAACGACGTCATAGAGTTGTCCCTCGCCCAAGACCTACAAGTGTGCAATGTGGGAGACACACCCACATTTGAGACAATCACGCACGGTCGCGCTCGCTCCTCCATCATTGACATCACACTTGTGTCTTCGTCCATCCACGATCACATCACTGACTGGAAGGTGAACCTAGACGTATGTCCGTCTTCACAACACAATGCAATAGACTTTACATATACTCACTGTCACACTCACACATCTACGCACTCTCCACTATTCACCAACACATCCACCTTCCGCTACAAAAGCAACAAGGCTAATTGGAGACTCTTCAAGGATTCAATTAGCACATTACTCACTTGCAGTGACACCCTCGACACAGACATCCAAGCACTAGACACATGTCAATTGGAAGACTTCATTGATACTATCACCGAAACCATCCACACTGCCTGCGGGAGCTCTATGCCCATCAGGTCGTCTGGTTCGGGATATAAGCCTCCTTGGTGGACGGGGTCCTTGGAGGACCTCAAGCAGGAGGTCATACACACCCACCACAAACTACACGCGGCCAAGAAGTCTCGCCAACCGCTGGACTCCTTGGCCCAACAGTTACACGCACTAAAGGCGAAATACGCCGCCGCACTGAAAGCGGAGTCGACTTCCCACTTCAAGGAGTTCTGTGAACTCCAAACGAAGGAGAACGTTTGGTCTTTGACCAATCGTCTTCTCAGGGAATCGGCTCCACGACGACCACCTGTCACGCTCAAAGTCGGCGGCCGCTACACCACAGACCCAGTCGATACTGCCAACGCCCTACTCGACCACTTTTACCCGGACGACATAATCGACGATGACGTTCGACACGACCTGAGGGCTCACACTAGGGACTTCCCTGAGACTCCCGATGACCTCCCCTTCACTGAGGGAGAGATTCTGGAGGCACTCAAGGGAATGCACCCGAAGAGAGCCCCCGGACTCGACGGACTGACTTCTGACATTTGTCTACAGTTTTTCCTCTCCTTTCCCCGACTATTAACCGACTTAATGAATCGCTGCCTCTCCCTCCAACATTTCCCTCGACAGTGGAAGAGAGCCTACGTAAAGATCATCCCCAAACCAAACAAGACTGACCATACGGACTTGACCGGTTACAGACCTATTGGCCTGTTGCCTGTGTTCGGAAAGCTTCTCGAGAAGCTCTTTATCGGCCGAGTGACCTACGTCGCGGACAAGGCCGGTAAATTGAGCAAGAAGCAATTCGGGTTCAGGCCGCAGACCAATACGACGGCTGCCATTAACTCAGCCATTGAAGCCGTCCGACAAGCCAAGACCGACAAACTTATGACAGTCGCGGTGTCTCTAGACATCAAAGCCGCATTTGACAACGCCTGGTGGCCTGCTCTCTTCCACCGGCTGCGGCATATCGACTGCCCACGTAACATCTTTGGACTCATCAACAGCTACACACAATCACGTACAGTCATTCTTGACCATGCCTGCTGTAGGGTCTCTAAGACCCTGTCAAAGGGTTGTATCCAAGGCTCGACTTGCGGTCCTCACTTGTGGAACATCATCCTAGATGAGCTATTGGAGATCGACTTGCCTCCGGGCTGTCGCGTCCAGGCCTTCGCGGATGATGTCCTTCTGATCGCATCGGCCAAATCGGCGCCTGATCTGCAGGACAACATTAACGCCGCACTGCAGACAATCACAGCGTGGGGCGAGGGGGTTAAACTCTCCTTTAGCCCCACCAAAACACAGGCCTTGGCCTTTAGCCCCAAGGCCAAACAGATACACCTCACCATGAACTCGCACACGATTCACTTCCAGAAGAGCATCAAATTACTTGGTGTGATTCTGGACGAAAAACTTAACTTTCACGAACACGTACATCACGTTATCGACAAGGCCACAAAAATTTTCCAGAGACTCTCTTTGTATTGCAGACACACATGGGGGGCCCACCCCGAGAATATTCGTACAATTTACTTACAGGTTATTCAACCTATCATTACATACGCCGCCGGAGTTTGGGGACATGTGGCTGATAAGAAGTGCGTGAGGAAGAGGCTGCTTAGCATGCAGAGGACCTTCGCTCTTAGGGCCATCAGAGGGTTTAGGACTGTGTCCACCTCTGCGGCCCTCGCGCTCGCCTTGTTCACCCCCCTGGACCTTAAAGTCAAAGAGGTGAACCGGGTCGAAACCACCCGCCTTTCTGGCGTGTCCCCCCTACTTCCAGCTGACATCACACTGGAGCTTCCAACTCCTCCACATCTTCTCTTACATCCAGCACACAGACAGGCACCTGTCACACACCCCGACCTCTGGACCATCGATAAGGTCCAGGAATTCCAGACAAAACTTCACCCTCAAACCACCCACATTTATACAGATGGGAGCAAACTTGAGGACGGTGCTGTGGGGGCCGCCTTCGTCGCTTACGGCGAGGGGCAACGCCCGGTCAGCAAGAAGTTCAAGCTTCATGACAGCTGTTCTGTCTTTCAAGCTGAACTTCTAGCCGTTCTCAAGGCTTGCGAGTGGGCTTCTTCCCAGAATCACACACACGCGGTTATCTATACAGATTCGAGAGCCGCCATTCTCGCCACCCAGAACCGCAGCAACACACACCCCTTAGTCGCGCAGACGCACGCCACTATTCATAACGCCCCCGGGACCATAGAGCTTGTGTGGGTCAAGGCCCATGTCGGTATAGCCGGCAACGAGGCTGCCGACACCGCCGCAAAGCGGGCGGCCAAGCTCCACAAGGCCCCGGACTACTCACACTTCCCGATGTCATACATCAAACACTCTACACGTACTCACCACGCCTCAGTTTGGCAGTCGCGATACGACAGCGAGCCACAAGGACAACACACTAAGCATCTTCTCCCATCAATCAGAGACATCAAACAGCTACACTCACTCACAGACACTACCTTTACACTCACACAAACACTTACCGGTCACAGCTACACTCGACACTACCTCCACAAGTTCGGGATTTCCGGCAATAACACCTGCCCTTGCGACGGCGCCTCGGTTCAGACCCTGGACCACGTGCTCAGGGAATGCCCTAGGTTCGCCGTCGCACGACTCGACCACCAGATACTCTGTGGCTGCTTCGGGGTTGGCGCCTTTGACGTAGCGTCGCTCTTGAAGCATGGGGCCACTATTAATTCATACGCAAAACTTGCAAACTTTGTAATTACCCGTTTAAAATCCTTCAATAGCACGTAAGACATTGTACATACCACCACTGTAAATATTTACTTTTACCTTTTACCTAAACTGTGTCTTTGTTTATTTTTACCATTTATAATTTGCTCGTGTACTTTATTTTTCAATTTGTCGTGTCTTTTATTACTTTCCAACTTTATCGTGTCCTGTATTATACATTCAATCTTGCCTGTTTACTTTTTAACAAATTCTAATGATGACTCAAATTACTATTGTCTAATATCTATAATTGTTATTTTAAGTTTACATTTATATATTTGAAAAAAAAAAAAAAAAAAAAAATTCAACATATATGCTAAAAAAAAAAAAAAAAAAAAAAAAATAATAACAATTTTAAAGAATATATTAAAAAAAAAAAAAAAAAAAAAAAAAAAAAAAAAAAAAAAATATCTTTTTCTAATTTTTTTTACACTATAGTTTTAAGATTACTGGTAATTTTGTTTGTGTATATATCTGTATATATTCCATAATGTTCCACTTTGTTGTTTGTTGTTGCTTTCTATATTGTGTGTTTTTATTATTTTA
>OY365762.1:65000-72500 GCA_959347415.1 Mechanitis messenoides
ATCATTTAGATTTTTCCGACTTACAGTTTCCTTTTTATAGCAAATTTTCCGAATTAGGGCGTGGTCGAAAAAACTTTTCTGGGTGAGTTTTCAAAAATCTAAATATACAGTGCTGTGCTACTCTAAAAGACCTTCTGATAACTGTTTATTTCTTAAAAATCTGATTATTTTTGTAAAAGTTACGACTGTTTTAGTGAGAGTGATTTTTTGCTACAACTTCAAACTCTTATATCTTTTTTTCTAAAGTGACGACCCCAAATTTTTTTAATTTCATTATATTCAGCATCTAAAGACCTTTCGATAGACATATTTTTTATAATTTTAGTGTTTAAATTCAGTGAGTTATTCCTCATTTACTAAAGAGAGGCATTTTCCTTCATTTTCTCGCTCCGGAAAAGCGTCAGAGCTTTTCTAAAAACGCAGTTACGTAGGCAGTGCCAAGACCATTCCAAAACTGTTTTTAGTTTTAATATCGGACAATTAATTAACTTTTTACGCATAATTTTACACTTGACCTAGATAATTTTAAATTCTAAGTTCATGTCGTAGTTCATAAGAAATTTTGTAAAAGTAAGTTGCCCAGTTTTTATTAATATTAGTATATGTTTTAATTCATTTTCTCATATTTCTCCCTTTCATTATAAACTATTAGCATTTAAATTTTATTTTATTAATTAATATTATTTTAACTTAATTTTATTTCCATAATTTAATCATTAAATATCATATTTAATATAAATATCTATCACATTTATTATCCCTTAAGTAGTTTATGTCTTATTTAAAATAATTATAAATAATATATTCCTCTTTTCATTTTTTATTTTCATATTTCTGGTCATTTCATATATTTCAATATTCCTATATAACTCTTACTACGACATTCCAACTCCCCTACCAACCACTTGGAGTCGCTGCCGATCCCATTCTGGAAAGTTCTAACGTGTAGTAGTCATATTAGATTCAGGTCCATTTACATATTTCCCAGTTTCCAGTTTTTTCTTAAGTTTACGTCCAAATAGTTTATTTTACATTTTATTTTAATTTTATTTTCACTCACCACACCCTCCCCTACTGTATATATACTCCCATGATCTTTATTATTTACAGTTTTTAAAGTTAGCATCCGGACATTTTTCCCTTATAAATATTTCATACTTTACTACGACATACTCAGTTGCTGCCACCAGCCACCAGGCGGCGCCGCTTTTCGTAGTATTGCTCTTAATATATTTATTTATTATCCTTCTGAACAATATCTATTTAAAGTAACATATGTAATAGTATAAAAATAGCCCATAGTCCTTTTTATTATATTTTTAGAACCTTTCCACACCTCTTAGTTAGTTAATTTACTGGAATTCCATTTTATTTATAGAACTTTCTAGAACTCCTTAGTTTTATCACATCCTTTGGCCACCAGATGGCTGTTTTTTAAAAATTTTGATACTTTTCAGTAATTTACGTTTATTTTATTTAATGCAGATATTTATGCACCCCAATTAGTATATTTAAGTGTCTTTCCCTCTTATCTATCTAATTATTAGTATTTCAAACATAATAGTATCTCCGTTTATTAAATATTCACATTTATTCCATATTTTCCATAGAACCTTCTAGAATTCTTTAGTTTTGTTTCATCCTTTGGCCACTAGATGGCTGTTTTTTAAAAATTTTGATACTTTTCATTAATTTACGTTTATTTTATTTAATTCAGATATTTACATATTCCATTTAATATATTTAAGTGTCTTTCCCTTTTATCTATCTAATTATTAGTATTTCAAACATAATAGCATCTCCTTTTATTAAATATTCACATTTATTCCATATTTTCCATAGAACCTTCTAGAATTCTTTAGTTTTGTTTTATCCTTTGGCCACCAGATGGCTGTTTTTTAAAAATTTTGCATCCTTTGGCCACTAGATGGCTGTTTTTTAAAAAAATTTTGATACTTTTCATTAATTTACGTTTATTTTATTTAATTCAGATATTTACATATTCCATTTAATATATTTAAGTGTCTTTCCCTTTTATCTATCTAATTATTAGTATTTCAAACATAATAGTATCTCCGTTTATTAAATATTCACATTTATTCCATATTTTCCATAGAACCTTCTAGAATTCTTTAGTTTTGTTTCATCCTTTGGCCACTAGATGGCTGTTTTTTAAAAATTTTGATACTTTTCATTAATTTACGTTTATTTTATTTAATTCAGATATTTACATATTCCATTTAATATATTTAAGTGTCTTTCCCTTTTATCTATCTAATTATTAGTATTTCAAACATAATAGCATCTCCTTTTATTAAATATTCACATTTATTCCATATTTTCCATAGAACCTTCTAGAATTCTTTAGTTTTGTTTTATCCTTTGGCCACCAGATGGCTGTTTTTTAAAAATTTTGCATCCTTTGGCCACTAGATGGCTGTTTTTTAAAAAAATTTTGATACTTTTCATTAATTTACGTTTATTTTATTTAATTCAGATATTTACATATTCCATTTAATATATTTAAGTGTCTTTCCCTTTTATCTATCTAATTATTAATATTTCAAACATAATAGCATCTCCTTTTATTAAATATTCACATTTATTCCATATTTTCCATAGAACCTTCTAGAATTCTTTAGTTTTGTTTCATCCTTTGGCCACTAGATGGCTGTTTTTTAAAAATTTTGACCCTTTTCACTTATTTATGTTTATCTCATTTAATTCATATATTTACGTACTCGTATAATTATATTTAGGCAGCATTCCCTTTTATATATCTTATTATTAGCATCTTACACACAATAGTATATCCATTTATTAAATATTTAAATATTAAATTCTTAACACTCCCAGTTTCCCACCCCATCTTTAGAGGGCGCTGCTCCAAGCGGTCCGTCTCCTTTAGCGCCCAAACCACTCGCCACCAGGGGGCGGTCATATTAAATAATTATTTTTATCCTTTCTATTTATTTATTTTATTTGCACATAATATTATCAGTTATTATTATCCTTTTATTCTATCTTTATAATATATTTTCTGAGCATTACTTACTTAATTGCACTTTTGGTTTAAAATCTTATTGTCCAATTCCAATTGGATTATCCTAACTAGACTTATATTCTTATTAGACTTATTTGCTGTTATTTCTTATTAGATATAGACTTGTAATTTCAAATTAGATTTTATTTCTTATTAGTCATATTTTGTCATTTACTCTTGTTAGACTAAGTTTTGTTTTTCTTATTAGTTTTAATTTAAATTTTTAGTCTAATTTCATTAATATGTTTTTAAAATTTTATCTTTTACATTTTAATAATTGTACCTAGTGTCTAGTTAGTGTAAGTTTAGTTTAAGTAATTGGACTTTTAAACCGCCACTAAGTGCGCCGACATGGCCCCACCTACCAACCCCAAGCCCCTCCCGGCGTTCGCTGAGGACGTGACAGACGCGTCCTCCTTAGAGGCCATCATTACCACCCTCACCACTGAAATCATCTCAACGGTGGGCTCGGCTAAGAGCGTCACCGCGGCCTCCAAGGCATTCATTATGCAGGCCTCGGAGGAAATCAGAAGAGCGGTGACGCACTTCTCCAAAATCAATGCCGCTTCATCTACTACTCCGAGCCCAGACGCGTCTACCACTGCGCCCCAGTGGGAGGCTCATTTTAAGGAGCAGATCGCGGCCTGCGTTCGCCAGGAGGTGGGCTCCTGCGTTAGGGAGGAGGTGGCTAAACTCAGGCCGCTTCTCACTCGCCCTAGCGCGCCCCTCCCACCCGCTCCTGCTCCCGCTGTCGCCGCTGCTGCACCAGCTGCCGCCGCTGCTGCACCCGCGAGAGCTGCGCGCCCAAAGCGGGCTGCTGCTGCTCCCGCCACACCCTCGGCTGCCCCTACGGCCCCTGCGGCCACCGGGGCACTTACCTACGCCCAACAGGCGAGGCGTCCGGCACCGCTCAGGCGAGCACCGGCTCCCGTATCACCAGCTCCTGTCGCCGCTCAACCCAAGACTAACCGTCCGGCCATCGTGGTGGCCACCAAGCACCCATCTAAATCCAGGCAGGAGGTAGTGGAGGCTTTCCGGAAGAGCATTTCCTTCCGGAAATGCACCTACGCTCCTGCCAAGGTATCGACCATTTCAAACAATAAAATCAGGGTAGAGTTCGACAGCCCAGCCGACAGGGACGATGCCCTCCAACGCCTGACCAACTCTCCTGAAGCCACTGTTACCGCCGAAACTGCTAAAAGACTTCGCCCCATGCTGCTGCTGAAGGGCATCAGCCCCGACATGGCCCCGGAGGATCTGGTGAGTACTATACTCACCCAGAATCCCGAACTCAACAGCTACACACACTCGGATCTCACATTCAAATTTAAGAGAGCTAACAACCGCAGCACTATACTTTACAACGCCGTCCTTGTGGCTAACCCAGCTATCTGGCATGATCTAGTTAAGATTGTCCGAGTTCGCCTGGACCATCAAAGGGTACATGTTGAGCCCTTCTTACCATTTTTACAATGCAAAACATGCCTCCAATTTGGACACACCCATAAACACTGCCAAACTGAAGACAGACACTGCGCTCACTGCGCGTCACACACCCACACCATCGACACCTGCCCGACTAAGGACGACAACAAACCCAGCTGCTATAACTGTACAATCCACAATACAAAGTTTGCCAACAAATATAACACGACTCACAGGGCAACGTCACAGACATGCGCCATTGTTTCCCTTATCAAAACCAAACTTAATAATATGATCGATTATGGACATACACAACCCTAAGTATAATACCCCTAAGTATAATACCCGTATCCTTCAAATCAACACCGACCGTTCCAAAACCTCCTTCAATGAATTCCTTTCCTTTTTCATTAACAGCCCACACACCGTCGCCCTGGTGTCCGAGCCGTACACGGGGGCGGGGAACGAGGTCAAGGCCATCACGGGGCTGGGTATATTCCAGTTCCCGTGCGGCCCTACTGGGAGAGTCAAGGCCTGTATCGTGGTTAAGAACCAGTCCACATTCTTGGGCCTCTCCCAGTACTCCACCCCCAATCTCTGTGTGGTTCGGACACAACTCAGCCACCAACAAATACTCATCGCCTCCGCCTACATCGAACCTAACGTCGATGAAGCGGATACACTACACTCACTAGAACATCTTCTCTCCGACAACACCAACACTCGCTGCATTCTCGGCGGCGACTTTAATGGCTGGCACCCACTCTGGGGGAGCGCTCGCGCGAACGCCAGAGGGAACGACGTCATAGAGTTGTCCCTCGCCCAAGACCTACAAGTGTGCAATGTGGGAGATACACCCACATTTGAGACAATCACGCACGGTCGCGCTCGCTCTTCCATCATTGACATCACACTTGTGTCTTCGTCCATCCACGATCACATCACTGACTGGAAGGTGAACCTAGACGTATGTCCGTCTTCACAACACAATGCAATAGACTTTACATATACTCACTGTCACACTCACACATCTACGCACTCTCCACTATTCACCAACACATCCACCTTCCGCTACAAAAGCAACAAGGCTAATTGGAGACTCTTCAAGGATTCAATTAGCACATTACTCACTTGCAGTGACACCCTCGACACAGACATCCAAGCACTAGACACATGTCAATTGGAAGACTTCATTGATACTATCACCGAAACCATCCACACTGCCTGCGGGAGCTCTATGCCCATCAGGTCGTCTGGTTCGGGATATAAGCCTCCTTGGTGGACGGGGTCCTTGGAGGACCTCAAGCAGGAGGTCATACACACCCACCACAAACTACACGCGGCCAAGAAGTCTCGCCAACCGCTGGACTCCTTGGCCCAACAGTTACACGCACTAAAGGCGAAATACGCCGCCGCACTGAAAGCGGAGTCGACTTCCCACTTCAAGGAGTTCTGTGAACTCCAAACGAAGGAGAACGTTTGGTCTTTGACCAATCGTCTTCTCAGGGAATCGGCTCCACGACGACCACCTGTCACGCTCAAAGTCGGCGGCCGCTACACCACAGACCCAGTCGATACTGCCAACGCCCTACTCGACCACTTTTACCCGGACGACATAATCGACGATGACGTTCGACACGACCTGAGGGCTCACACTAGGGACTTCCCTGAGACTCCCGATGACCTCCCCTTCACTGAGGGAGAGATTCTGGAGGCACTCAAGGGAATGCACCCGAAGAGAGCCCCCGGACTCGACGGACTGACTTCTGACATTTGTCTACAGTTTTTCCTCTCCTTTCCCCGACTATTAACTGATTTAATGAATCGTTGCCTCTCCCTCCAACATTTCCCTCGACAGTGGAAGAGAGCCTACGTGAAGATCATCCCCAAACCAAACAAGACTGACCATACGGACTTGACCGGTTACAGACCTATTGGCCTGTTGCCTGTGTTCGGAAAGCTTCTCGAGAAGCTCTTTATCGGCCGAGTGACCTACGTCGCGGACAAGGCCGGTAAATTGAGCAAGAAGCAATTCGGGTTCAGGCCGCAGACCAATACGACGGCTGCCATTAACTCAGCCATTGAAGCCGTCCGACAAGCCAAGACCGACAAACTTATGACAGTCGCGGTGTCTCTAGACATTAAAGCCGCATTTGACAACGCCTGGTGGCCTGCTCTCTTCCACCGGCTGCGGCATATCGACTGCCCACGCAACATCTTTGGACTCATCAACAGCTACACACAATCACGTACAGTCATTCTTGACCATGCCTGCTGTAGGGTCTCTAAGACCCTGTCAAAGGGTTGTATCCAAGGCTCGACTTGCGGTCCTCACTTGTGGAACATCATCCTAGATGAGCTATTGGAGATCGACTTGCCTCCGGGCTGTCGCGTCCAGGCCTTCGCGGATGATGTCCTTCTGATCGCATCGGCCAAATCGGCGCCTGATCTGCAGGACAACATTAACGCCGCACTGCAGACAATCACAGCGTGGGGCGAGGGGGTTAAACTCTCCTTTAGCCCCACCAAAACACAGGCCTTGGCCTTTAGCCCCAAGGCCAAACAGATACACCTCATCATGAACTCGCACACGATTCACTTCCAGAAGAGCATCAAATTACTTGGTGTGATTCTGGACGAAAAACTTAACTTTCACGAACACGTACATCACGTTATCGACAAGGCCACAAAAATTTTCCAGAGACTCTCTTTGTACTGCAGACACACATGGGGGGCCCACCCCGAGAATATTCGTACAATTTACTTACAGGTTATCCAACCTATCATTACATACGCCGCCGGAGTTTGGGGACATGTGGCTGATAAGAAGTGCGTGAGGAAGAGGCTGCTTAGCATGCAGAGGACCTTCGCTCTTAGGGCCATCAGAGGGTTTAGGACTGTGTCCACCTCTGCGGCCCTCGCGCTCGCCTTGTTCACCCCCCTGGACCTTAAAGTCAAAGAGGTGAACCGGGTCGAAACCACCCGCCTTTCTGGCGTGTCCCCCCTACTTCCAGCTGACATCACACTGGAGC